>WNWK01017515.1:0-42286 GCA_009830355.1 Cherax destructor | reverse complement strand
TGATGGCCTTGAAAAAAAAGGGACTTAAAAAAAAAAAATCTTAGTTCCTGCAACAGTTTAACAGTGTTGCCACCATTACAAATTGGGGGAAAAGTAAAGTAGAAAGGATCGACAAATTTCCTTGTAAAAAAAGTGATTGAACAATGGAATGCATTAAAGGAGAATTGAAGTGTTAACTGAAAAATTAAAAAAAAAATATATGTTGAACAGAGTATTGAAGACAAACACCACGAGCATAACTGTTTAGTTGCAAAGGTAATTAAAATAGGTAAAAACCTGAACATACCCCCCGTCCGCGAGCATTCTTGAAATACTCAAAAAAAGAGGGAAAAACTTTCGTGCTACTGAGCTTAGAGGGAATACCTGACGATATCTACATCGCCTCCAAGTCTTACTGATGCAAAAATTTATTCTGAGAAACGCACCCAGTGTGCGGGAAAAATAACTGGGGGACATTTTTTTTCCTACACCACCCCTGGGGGTTTTCCCCACGAATTAATAAAATTTAATATCGTGTAACAGCTGCCTGCTGTAGGTATGACCTCAATATAACTAGTATTACAGAACAGGGTTTTCCCTCAATGTAATTATAAAATAATGTAACCGCACTCTTCTGTGTCCACAATGCAAATATAATAGAATAGGTTAGGTTAGGTGAGAATAGGGTAATTGTACTGGTGTTTCCCTCAGTGTAACAAAACAGGACAGCCGCACACTGCTGAGTGCTCCCATAATATAAGTATCAGCAATGGGTAACCCGCACTGCGGGTGTTCTAAATTCCTTAAAAAAACAATAGACAAGTCTTCTCTCTCTCTTCCACAGTCAATCCCGGACCGCAACCGAGGTTCACATCATCAACTCAGTATATGTGTTGGTCGACCTGGGTGGTAGCGTCCCCGCGAGGATCCTCCACTTCCATCCCCTTGTGCTTCATGATCGTCACCTCATCTTCAGCCTATGTATGGGCGGGGGGGCACCAGCCAGACGGCAAACCATCTACCCCATTGGACTGGGACAATCTGAGCGTCACTCTTCCTTTATCATCTTCCCGGCGCCTTAGTCCCCCAGCAGGTACTCTTCTGTTGTGATTTTATTTTTGTTTTTATTGTTGTGTTGAATGTAATTACTTTATTGGATAAGCGTGATTGATCTAACGTTAAAGTGCTCTGTTAATACTACTTATTTACTACTACTATTACATTACGACTAGCTGCATACTAATATATTAGATGCCCATTACGACTATACTACTACTACATTACGACTAGCTACTACTATTACATTACGACTGGCTACTACAACTATTACGACTATACTACTACTATTACGATAGCTACTATATTACTATTACGACTGGCTACTACTACTACTACTATTACTATTACGACTAGCTACTATCACATTACACTAGCTACTACTATTACCACTACTATATTATATTCTACTACTGTTATTACTATTACAGCTGCTGCTGCTGTTATAAGCAGATCCTGTCTTATTATTCTCAGTCTTATTTTCTGTTGTCTTGACTGTTTCCTGTTGTCTTGGATAATTTTCTATCTTGAATTATTTTCTGTTGTCGTGGATTGTTTCCTGTTACCTTGGATTATTTTATTTGTCCCGATTATTTTCTGTTGTCCTTGATTTTCTGTTTTTGATTATTCTCCATTGTCTTATTACTTTTTGGGTCGGATTTTTTGCAGTCTTATTATTTTGTTGGGTAAAAGGACACAAGTGCAACTAATGTGACTTTTATTTGGAACGTTTGGATTATTTTGTTGTCTTGGATTATTTTATGTTTCTTGGTTTATTTTCTGTTACCTTTGACAGATTCTTCAATCTTAATTATTTCTTGTCTTGGATTGTTTCCTTTATTCTTGTATTATTTCCTGTTGTTTTAGATTATTTTTTATTTCGGATTATTCCCCTGTTGTCTTGGATTATTTTCTGTTGCCTTGGTTATTTTCGTCTTCTTAGATTGTCTTGGATTATTTTCTGTTGTCTTCGATGTTTCCCTCCTGTTTTGGATTCTTTCTGTTATCTTGGAAGTTTCTGTTGTTTTGATTACTTTGTTCTTAGAAAATTTTCTGCGTCTTGAATTATTTTATTCTGGTTTGGATTATTTTATGTTATCTTGGATTATTTTTTGTTGCCTTTGATTATTTTCTGTTGTCCTCGAAATTTATTATGTCTTGGAAAATTTTCTGCTATCTTGAATTATTTTCTTTGTTTTGGATTATTTTTTGATGCTACTGAACGAGTCTTCATCATAGGAACTGTAATACTCTTCCTCCCTGGATCAAACCTGATTATTTAAATTCATGTGCTGTATGACCACTGGGGTTTAATGAGGAGATGTGTGTTCACCTTTTGACTCCCATTTGTGGGCAGGGGCGAGGCCCCGGCCCGCCCTTCACTGATTGCTACTAGGCCTTCCCCCGCCCATGAGTTTTATCAAACCTGTCTTAAAACATGTATTTCCTGCCCTCCACTATGTCGCTTTCAAAGTTTCCCTTCTGACAACTCTAAGAAGAAATACTTCAACATCCCTTTAGAGTCTTCAACTTCCATGACTTGTTTCTTGTTTGGAAACTTGCCTTCCACCTTTCACCTCGCAGTATTATATATTGTTATCATGTCTCCCCTAACCCTCCTGACTTTGTGTCGTCAGACCATTTCCCTTAACCTTTCTTCAGCACCAGTTTGGAACCCCACCTGGCGCAGTCAAGAAATTAAGAAAGTGCAGAGGATTGAACAAGACTAGTCCCAGGCTAAGGGATTGTCCTACGAAGAAAAGGTTAAGGGAAATGGCCTGGCCTAGAAGGACAGGAGGTTAGGACATGATCGCATATAAAATCTGCGAGGAAAGTGGTGGGGAAAATGGAGAGGGGAACAAAACAAGGGGTAAAAGTTGAAACTCCATGGCAAAGGGATGTTAGGAATTTTCTTCAGTCATGGTTGGAATGGAATAACCTAGAAAGTGACGTAGTGGAGACAGGCTATACAATTTTAAGACGGGTTGATGCCTGGAAAGGGAGAGAGGACTTAGTGCTCGTGGAAGGAGTTATGAATCGCCCCTGCAACCACAAATAGGTGGACAAATAGGTGGTAAACACACACACACACACACACCACACACACACACCAAAAAACACCAAGGGGATGTCCTACGAGGAGAGGTTAAGGGAAATGACCTACACCTGGAGGACAGGAGATAGGGAGGACTGTAACAACATATAAGATACTGAGAGGAATTGACAAAGTGGACGAACAGAATGTTCCAGGATGGGACAAGCAACAAGGGGACACAGTTGGAAGGAAGACTCAGATGAATCACAGGGATGTTAGGAATATTTTTCAGTCACAGAGTGGCGGGAAGTGCAATAGTTTAGGAAGCATGTAGTGGAGGCAGGTTCCATACATAGGTTTAAAAGAAAGGGTTTAAAAGCTCATGGCGCAGGGAGAGGACCCAGTAGTGCCAGTGAAGAGGCGGGGCCAGGAGCTGTGACTGACCCTGCAACCACAACTAGGTAGTAATAATCACACACACACACACACACCACACCTGGTCAACACGTCAAAAATTAGAAAAGTGAAGTTTAAAAACTAGTCCGCAGCTTGGTAAGTCCTACTAGGAGGTTGGGAAATCGACCTGACGACACCGAGGGACAGGATGGATTTGGAAAGTATAAGAATATAAAATACTGAGAGGAATTGACAAGGTGGAAGAGGGATGTTTTAGAGGGGACACAGCAACAAGGGGTCACAATTGGATGTTGAGGACTCAGATGAGTAACAGGGATGTTAGGAAGTATTTCTTCAGAGTGATGTAGTGGAGGCAGGATCCATACATAGGTTTAAGAAGAGGCGATAAAGCTCATGGGGGAGGGAGAGAGGGACCTAGTAGCAACCAGTGAAAAGGGGCCAGGAGCTATGAATCGACCGTGGAGCCAGTTAGGTGAGTACACGCACACACATACAGCATTCACACAACATACAGGTGAGCACATATTCCCACACAAACACACACACATATATAACATACGTACACACATATGCACACCAATACACACTGCGGCTCTCACACAACATACACATGAGCAGGGTAATTAAGTTTATTCAGGAATAAAAAACAGCATAGATTATCTACATACAACTTATTGTACATAACCTAGGATAACCCAAAAGTCAAGATGACTTTTTCATCATGGGATTGTCAACCACAAGGAGCCAAATGGGGGACGGAGACATGTAGATCCAAGATGTGGAGGTGGTGCTGGAAAGCTTCATTATCAACATGTTGAAACATATCCAGAGAGAAAAGGAAACGATGAACCAGCAAGTCTGGACCTCTATTCACCTTGAATAGTTCAGACATAGAGAAATCACACAAAACGCTCCTCGGCACTAGCGATCACGTCGTCCTGAATTTCAAATACATGTAAATTAACAAAAAAGAGTGAAGCAGCACGAGAAGAATGAAAATCAAACTTAAAAAAGGGGTAACATGGTGAGGCAATTTCTGCATAAGGGCAGTAGTTAGGAGAGCTAGAGGGGAAGACAGTAAACGAAATAGGAACCCTGACCAGAAGTACAGGAGACAGAGGGAAATTTTGCCAAGAGGCAAAGAAACAATGGGAAGACCAGAGTGAGCTCATGGTTTACCCGGAGGTGGAAGGGGCCAAAGCCAATGTGCTAGTGCATGGAAAAAGTAGGAACAAGGACTCGGGAAAACAGGAAGTTGAGCATGGTTAAGGAGAGGCCCAGCAGCAGTATGAGAATGGCAAAGCATTAAATGTCAAACTGACCCAAAGTTGTTATACAGCCACATCAGGAGGAAAACAACAGTCAAGGACCAGGTAATCAGGCTGAGGATGGAGGAGGGGAGCTCACAGGAGCCACCAGGAAGTATGTGAGGGCTCATCTCAAGATTCAGGTAGGTATTCATCTGCAGACAGAGAGGCTTCCAACAAACCGAGGGAGAGGGTGCACCAACAAGTGCTGGACAACTGCATACAACCGAGGAGAAGGTGAAGAAACTGCTAGGTGATCTATATACCTCGAGGGCGGTGGGCCAAGATAACATCTCCTTGGGTCCTAAAAGAGGGAACAGATGCACTATGTGTACTACTAACAACACTCTTCAATAAATCAATTGAAGAGGGAATGCCTAAGGTATGGTAGACAGCAAATGTAGTCAAATTTTATGACAGGCATCACGATCTAAGACCTGGTGTCACTATGTGTATAGAAAAAGTTATGGAGAAGATTATCAGGGAAGAGTTGTGGAGCACCTAGAAAGGAACGGGCTCATAATGACAACCAGCACGGCTTCAGGGAGGAAAATAGCGGAAAAGTATTGCAATGGATCAGGGAATACCTGAAGGAAGGAAACAACGAGTATTGGTACGGACGAGGTGTCGAGTGGGTGATGTGTCGAGGGGATTCCCAAGGGTCAGTCCTATCCGGTGCTGAGTTTTGGGAAAGGGCCCAAAAGGGGAAGATTCAGATGTTTTTCGCAACGAGTGAATAATGAGAATACTATTGGATGAGGATCAGGTGACCCGTACTTGATTCTTACGCACTCAGCTCACACCTGAGGTCTGGGGTCGATCCCCGTACGGGTAGAAACATTAGACGTGCTTCCTTAAGACCTGCTGTCCCTGTTCACCTATCGGAAAATAGGTACTTGGGTGTTAGTCGACTGGGTGGGTCTCATCCTGGGGACAAAACTGACCCTATTTGCTCTGAAATGTTCTGCATAACAAGGGGCTTTCTATATAGTAGTATGTCACTGATATCAGTTAGACCTGTATACCTTGTACAGTAAAATAAATTATTATTATTATTATTATTATTATTATTATTATTATTATTATTATTATTATGTAAACCTATAAGGAGATCTGGACAGCCCTGGTCCAACAAAATGGCTCCTGGAGTTTACCCAGCAAGTGCAAAATCATAAAGTTTGGGAAAGGAAGGGCAAAGAAGACCAGACGGAGTACAACCTAGGAGGTCAAAGGCTGCAAAACTCACTCAAGGAAAAGGATCTTAGAGTGGGCATCATACCAGGCACATCTGAGGCGCAGTTCAGCTAAATAACTGCTACAATATGGACTCCTGGCAAAGCTGAGAATAGCATTTCGACTTCTAAGTAAGGAGTCATTCAAGACACTGTACACTATACGTGAAGCCATATTGGAGTATGCAGCACCAGTATGGAACCCAAACCTGGTCAAACACGTCACGAAATTAGAGAAAGTTCAAAGGTTTGCAACAAGGCTAGTTCCCGATCTATGGTGTGTGCCCTATGAGCAGGGATTAAGGGAACTCAACCTGACGACACTAGAGGACAGGAGGGATAGAGGGACATGATAACGGCATATAAAATACTAAGAGGAATTGACAAGGTGGATAGTCACAGAACGTTTCAGAGATGGGACACAGCAACAAGGAATCACAGCTGGAAGTTGAAAACTTAGATGAGTCACAGGGATGTTAGGATGTATTTCTTCAGTCATTGAGTTGTCAGGAAGTGGAATAATCTGGAGGCAGGATCCATTCATAGCTTTAAGAAGAGGTTCGATAAATGGCGGGAAAAGGAGAGAGTGGACCTAGTAGCGACGAGCGAAGAGGTGGGGCCAAGAGCTAGAATCTACCCTGCAACTACAAATTAGTGAGTACAAATAAGGAGTACACACATTCAAAGGTATAGGTAGTGTGGCCGAGTGGTCTAAGGCGCTGGATTTAGGCTCCAGTCTTCAGGAGGCGTGGGTTCGAATCCCACCACTGCCAAGTCGTTTTCTAGTAGCTACCAGCCAGGAGCTGTAATTCGACCCCTACAACCACAAATAGGTGAGTACATACACAAACACACAAAGGGAAAAAAAAAGACCAAGTGTCTATCAGCAAGTGCCTTTGAGAACTAGTAACTACTACTACTATTACTAGTATACAGAAAATACATTACACAGAGAAGAAACGTTAGGAATATCATCCTGGGAAAAGACTAGTGTGCCTGTTGTGTAGCAGCGCGTTGTGAGTGCTCTCTTAACTAATAGAAGGAAATTATTCATATAGAACATTTCCCGGAGTAAAATTGACTATTAAATATATTATGTAGAAATAGAGCAGCACAACGTAACAGAGAATTCACTATTAGAGTCAATATTAGTCAAGAAATTAAAAAGAGATTGGAAATTACTCTAAACTATTGAGGGACGCTGTTGATAGAGATAAACAATTATTGTTTTTGGCTGTGATGGAAAGGAAATAAAATCACTAATGGAAAGAATCACAGAGGAAGAATAATACATTAACGACATAAAAATGCACTGTGGATTTCTTGTGGCACATAGACGTACTGGGAAACTGTGTATGTGTGTACTCACCTAATTGTACTCACCTAATTGTGGTTGCAGGGGTCGAGACTCAGCTCCTGGCCCCGCCTCTTCGCTGTCTGCTACTGGGTCTCTGCTCTCCTGCTCCATGAGCTTTATCATACCTTGTCTTAAAACTATGTATGGTCCTGCCTCCACTATATCATTCTCTAGTCCATTCCACTTCCTGACTACTCTGTGGCTGAAGAAATGTTTCCTGACATCCCTTTGACTCATCTGAGTCTTCAGCTTCCAGTTGTGTCCCCTTGTTTCTGTGTTCCTCTCTGAAACAACCTGTCACTATCTACCTTGTCAATTCCCCGCAGTATTTTGTATGTCGTTATCATGTCTCCTCTGACCCTTCTTTCCTCCAGTGTTGTTAGTCCTATTTCCCTCAGCCTTTCTTCATAAGACAGACCCTGAGTTGTGGAACTAACCTTGTCCAAACCTTTGCACTTTCTCTAGTTTCTTGACGTGCTTGACCAGGTGTGGGTTCCAGACTGGTGCTGCATACTCTAGTATGGGCCTGACGTATACGGTATACAGTGTCTTGAACGATTCCTTGTTAAGGTAACGGAACGCTAATCTTAAGTTTGCCAGTCGCCCATATGCTGCCGGGTTATCTGGTTGATGTGTGCTTCCGGAGACGTGCTTGGTGTTATACTCACCCCAAGGTCTTTCTCCTTTGTTGAGGTTTGTAGCCTTTGTCCACCTAGCCTGTACTCTGTCAGCGGTCTCTTTGCCCTTCTCCGATCTTCATGACTTTGCATTTGGTGGGTTAAATTGAGAAGCCAGTTGCTAGACCAGATGTCAAGCTTGTCCAGGTCACTTTGAAGTCCTGCTTGGTCTTCATCCGATGTGATTCTCCTCATTAATTTCACATCATCTGCGAAAAGAGACACTTCTGAGTCTATCCCATCCGTCATGTCATTCACTATAGCAAGAATAGCACTGGTCCTAGGACTGACCCCTGCGTACACCGCTCGTCACAGGCGCCCACTGTGATACCTCATCACGCACCATGACCCGTTGTTGCCTCCTGTGAGGTATTCCCTGATCCATTCCAGTGCCCTTCCTGTTATACACGCTTGGTCTTCCATCTTTTTACTAATCTCATGAGGAACTGTGTCAAAGGCCTTCCTGCAGTCCAAGAAAATGCAGTCAACCCACCTCTTCTTCTCTTGCCTTACCTCTGTTACTTTATCATAGAACTCCAGGAGGTTTGTTACACAGGATTTGCCTTCCTGAAACCGTGCTGTCTGGCGTTGATTAACCTGTTCTGCTCCAGATGCTCCACCATTCTTTTTCTGATGATTTTCTCCAAGACTTTGCACACTATACATGTAAGTGACACCGGTCTGTAGTTTAGTGCCTCTTTTCTGTCTCCTTTTTAAAGATGGGGACTACGTGGCCTTTTTTTCCATATCTCAGGTAGCTGCCCAGTTTCAAGGGATGTGTTGAAAATTTTGGTAAGTGGCACACTCAGAACCTCAGCTCCTTCCGAAGGACCCATGGTGAGATATTGTCCGGACCCATTGCCTTTGAGGTATCAAGGTCACTGAGTAACTGCTTCACCTCCCCTCAGATGTGTGTATACCCTCCAGCACTCGATACATCCCTTGTTGGTGATGCACCCCGTCCTGTCTACCCAACTGCCTCCCTTCCTCCACTGTGAATACTTCCCTAAACCTCGAGTTGAGCTCCTCACATACCTCTTGATCATTACTTGTGAGTTCCCCATCTTCCCTCCTCAGCCTTATCACCTGATCCTTTACTGTTGTCTTCCTTCTGATGTGGCTGTACATCAGTTTCGGGTCAGACTTGACTTTCGATGCTATGTCGTTTTCGTACTGTTTCTGGGCCCCCCTCCGTACCTGTGCATACTGTTTCTAGCTCTTCGACTAATCTCCTTGTTTGCTTGGGTTCTTTGCCTTCTGTACCTTTTCCATTCTCTGGCACTCTGAGTCTTTGCCTCCCTACATCTTTGGGTAAACCAGGGCTCTTTCTTGTCTTCCCATTTATTCTTTTCCTTTGGGTATAAACCGTTCCTCTGCCTCCTTGCACTTTGTCGCTACGTATTCCATCATTTCATTTACTGACTGTCCTTCCATTTCCTTTCCCACAGAATCTCCTGCAGGAAATTCCTCATACCTGTGTAGTCCCTCTTTATAGTCTGGTATGTCTCTTTCAGCACCTTTTTCCCCTCTCCACCTGTAGCTCTACTATGTACTCAAAGCTCAGCACCATATGGTCACTGGCTCCCAGGGGCTCTCGTGTGTTATGTCCTCGATATCTGAGCTATTCAGGTGAATACAAGGTCCAGCCTTGCTGGTTCGTCCTCTCCTCTATCTCTGGTCGTGTCCCTGACATGTTGGTGCATCAGGTTTTCCAGTACCACGTCCATCATCTTGGCTCTCCAAGTTTCTGGACCCCACGTGGTTCTTGGTTCTCCCAGTCGATCTCTTTGTGGTGAAATCGCCCATGACCAGCAACTTCGCTCTGCTCATGTGCGTTTTCTTGCCACCTCCGCCAAGGTGTCCACCATTGCTCTGTTGTTCTCGTCATATTCCTCTCCTGGCCTCCCAGTTTTGTGGTGGGTTGTACATCACTGCAATGACTATCTTGTGCTCCCCAGACTGGATGGTACCTACTATAAAGTCCCTTTCTCTACACACCTCCATTCCTGCCATTTCCTCAAATCTCCAATGATTCCTTACGAGCAGTGCGCCCCCTCCTCCCCCTGCTCCTTCTATCTTTCCTCAGGATCTGATATCCTTGTGGGAAGATTGCATTTGATATTGCCTCATTTAGTTTAGTTTCTGTGACTGCTATGATGTCTGGGGACATTTCTCCTATTCTTTCATTCCACTCTTCATACTTATTTGTGATTCCATCTGCATTTGTGTACCAAACCTTCAGCCTCGTTTCCAATACTGTGGCCCTAGGGGGATCTTGGCTGGATGGGGGGGGTGATTGCAGGGTTCCCATGGAGGGTTGTTGCATGGGTGGGGGTTGTATGGTTGGGGTGTGGTCTGATTGGGTGGGGTTTGTGATGGGGTGGGGTAGTGGTGATGATGGGTTTAGGGTTGCTGGGGTGGGGACAGGGGACATGATGTGTGTGTGCGATGTTAAACTATATGGTTGCCCTTGGGTTGCTGTGGTTTGAGGCCCTCCGTGAGTGCTTCCGGTGGGTGTGGTTGTCCTTCTGCTTGGGCCTGGTGCCCCTGTACCCCGCTGTCTCCATCTCTCTCTCCTCCTTCGCTTTCTTAACCTCTCCTTTTGGGCCTTCCTTTCTTCCTGTGTTCTGTCCCGATCTAGGTATACATCGTGGTACTCCTGGCTCGCCCTCAGCCGTGCTTTCTCTTGTAGGATCATGGTACGGGCTGATTCTGCATTGAAGATTACTTTGAGGGTCGATTTCTTCCCCTTGTGTACCACCCGATTCTCCGAAAATTTGTCACCTGGGACGTGTCTCCCTGTTGCTAGCATAATACCTATAATCCTTTCCTTCTCCTCCTGTTTCCTTCTGTCATGGGTGACCCCTTCGACTTCCTTAAGGCCGTAGATAAAGATGGACTTCTCCTTTCCTCCTCCCACTGTGTCTCCCTTTGCCTCATCAGAGATGCATTAGCATCTTCCGGTTCTGTCATGGTTGTAGCCCCTGTGTTCCTCTGTGTGTCTGGCCTACTCATTTGCCCAAGTCCACTGCTGTATATTGTTGGGGCCTCTCGTTTAGTGCACCTGCGGCTTTGACTACCCTCTCATGTGTTGTTACTGTGCCCTCATGCTTTGCTTCTGTGGAGCCCTTCTTGTCCCTGGTCGTTTATCTATATCCTCTCATGTGGTGTTAGTATCCTACTCATCTTGTATCGGACCCCATGTGTGTCTGACAGTGCCTGAGCATACAAGAGTTCTTTTTTCTCCGCATTCCCTATGACTGTGTCAGATGCCCCACGTGTGTTTGTCAGTGCCTGTGCATACAAGAGTTCTTTTGTCTTCTCAATCCCTTTGATAGGTGTTGGTATCCTGCTCCTCTTGTTTCGGGCCCCACTTGTGTCTGGCAGTGCCTGAGCGTTCAAGAGCTCTTCTCCTTTCTCTGCATTCCCTTTGGCTGTGTCTGATGCACACGCCCAAGCACCGATTCTGAACAGGTACTTGCATCTCTACTCTGCATCAGGCTCTGCAGCTTCACTTCTAAGATCTGGATCTTGTCTTCTGCATTTTTGACTTGCATTTCCCATTTTCTGCTCTCCTCAGCGATCCTCCTCTCCATTCCCTCGCTGATCATCAATATCCTCCTCTCCCATTCCTTTCCCTTCTATTGAGTTCCTCTTCCCACTGTAAACTCCCTGGAGCGACCATCGTACCCCTTGTTGGCATCCTTCTCCCTGAACTGCCCATATTCCTGCGATGTGCCCTTATGGATGTAGTGAGAGTGTCAAAAGGGGAGGGAGAGATGAGAGGGACAGATAGGAGGGTCGTAGGGCAGGGTACTCAATTAAGGGATGGAGGGAGAAGGAGAGAGAGAGAGAGAGAGAGAGAGAGAGAGAGAGAGAGGAGAGAGAGGGGAATTTGTTTGAGGTATTGTGGTAGGGGGCAGACAAGCGGGAAGGAAGGGGGAGGAGAGGGAGAGGAAGAGTGAGAGAGGGTGGATAATGGAGGGGAGGGGAGGAGAGAGGGAGAGATTTAGGGAGAGGGAGAGAGAGAGACAGAGAGATAGAGGTAGAGAGAGACAGAGGGTAGAGAGAGTGGTATCGAGAGGCAGAGAGAGTGGTATAGAGAGAGAGGCAGATAGTGGTATAGAGAGAGGGCAGAGAGAGTGGTATAGAGAGAGTCAGAGAGTGATATAGAGAGAGAGGCAGAGAGAGTGTCAGAAGGGGGGAGGAGATTTTCAGGAGGGAGGCCTGAGAGGGATAGGGAGGGGAAGAGTGAGGCAGATAGCGGTATAGAGAGAGGCAGAGAGAGTGGTATAGAGAGAGAGTCAGAAGAGTGATATAGAGAGAGAGGCAGAGAGAGTGTCAGAAGGAGGGGAGAGATTTTCAGGAGGGAGACCTGAGAGGGATAGGGAGGGAAGAGGGGAGGGAGAGAGAGGGAGAATGGGAGGGAGAGAAGGAGAGGGAGAGATAGGGAGGGAGGGATTGATTGGGGAAAGAGAGAGGAGAGAGTGAGATTGGGGAGAGGGAGAGAGAAGGGAGGGAGAGAGAGAGGAAGGAGGAGGAGAGGAAGGGGAGAGAGAGACAAGAAGGAGGAAGTGAGAGGAAGGAGAGAGAGAGACAAGGAGGAGAGGAAGGAGAGAGAGAGAGACAAGGAGGGAGTGAGAGGAAGGAGGGAGAGAGACAGGAAGAGGGGGAAAATCGCCAGAGGTGTATGGAGAGTGGAGGAGGGAGTGAGAGGAAGGGGATAGAGAGACAGGAAGAGGGGAGAATCACTAGAGGTGTGGGAGAGTGGGATGGGCAGAGGGATTGGGGGGCGAGAGAGGATAGAGAGAGAGGTGATAGAGAGAGAGGTGAGAGAGGAAGAGAGTGAGAGGGAGGTGAGAGAGGAGAGAGAGGGTAGAGAGAGGGTGTGTGTGTGTGTATGTGTATGTGTGTGTGTATGTGTGTGTGTGTGTAATTACCTATTTGTAGCTACAGGAGCAAAGTTGTTGTTGTGCACCGTTTAAAATAATTTGCTCTTCAATCTTTTTTTTTATTAAACTTTAAGTGTCTGTAGCACTTACTGATTCCTCTTATAACTTATTCCATTGGTGAAGCAATCTGTAGAGAAAATTATTCTAGTATTCCTTTAGCTTCACCTTTTGGTCTGGTCATCCTTGTTTCACGTACTAAGAAATATAATTTCGTATGTTTTTTTCCATGTTCTTTTATGACCTTACAGTTATCATGTGATTCATGTCTCCTCTTTTTCTCCTATCATCTAATTAACAACTTTGACAGAGATAACTTTTAGAAACCGTTAATGATGATGTTTTGATCAGCTTCTAGTTATGTATCGTCAAGAATGAGACACTTTTCCAACATGTGCTTTATTGTGGCGACGTTTCGCCAGCCAGGAGTTCTTCAGTCCGATACCGAGAACAACGGTGCAACATGTGTTGCACTGGCCAAGCCACTGCCTGGCGGAACGTTTGCACAATAAAGATTTCCAAATGTTGCACAAGTGTTGCACAAGTGTTGCACAAGTGTTGCACAAGTGTTGCATTCCTCAACTTGTCGGTTTTCTAAACCATTTACATCCTGTGTCAGCAATCTCCTGTACAACAGTAACGCCACAAACAGAACCTCGCCGTCAACGATCTCCTGTACAACAGTAACGCGACAAACAGAACCTCGCCATCAGCGATCTCCTGTACAACAGTAAAGCGACAAACAGAACATCGCCATCAACGATCTCCTGTACAACAGTAACGCCACAAACAGAACCTCGCCATCAGCGATCTCCTGTACAACAGTAACGCCACAAACAGAACCTCGCCATCAGCGATATCCTGTTCAACAGTAACGCCACAAACAGAACCTCGCCGTCAACGATCTCCGTACAACAGTAACGCGACAAACAGAACCTCGCCATCAGCGATCTCCTGTACAACAGTAACGCGACAAACAGAACCTCGCCATCAGCGATCTCCTGTACAACAGTAACGCGACAAACAGAACCTCGCCATCAGCGATCTCCTGTACAACAGTAAAGCCACAAACAGAACCTCGCCATCAGCGATCTCCTGTACAACAGTAACGCCACAAACAGAACCTCGCCATCAGCGATCTCCGTTCAACAGTAACGCCACAAACAGAACCTCGCCATCAGCGACTCCTGTTCAACAGTAACGCGACAAACAGAACCTCGCCATCAACGATCTCCTGTACAACAGTACGCGACAAACAGAACTCGCCATCAGCGATCTCCTGTACAACAGTAACGCCACAAACAGAACCTCGCCATCAGCGATCTCCTGTTCAACAGTAACGCGACAAACAGAACCTCGCCATCAACGATCTCCTGTACAACAGTAACGCGACAAACAGAACCTCGCCATCAGCGATCTCCTGTACAACAGTAACGCGACAAACAGAACCTCGCCATCAGCGATCTCCTGTACAACAGTAACGCGACAAACAGAACCTCGCCATCAGCGATCCTATGTACAACAGTAACGCGACAAACAGAACCTCGCCATCAGCGATCTCCTGTACAACAGTAAAGCCACAAACAGAACTCGCCATCAGCGATCTCTGTACAACAGTAACGCGACAAACAGAACCTCGCCATCAACGATCTCCTGTACAACAGTAACGCGACAAACAGAACCTCGCCATCAGCGATCTCCTGTACAACAGTATCGCGACAAACAAAACCCTCGCCATCAGCGATCTCCTGTACAACAGTAAAGCGACAAACAAAACCTCGCCATCAACGATCTCCTGTACAACAGTAACGCGACAAACAGAACCTCGCCATCAGCGATCTCCTGTACAACAGTAACGCGACAAACAGAACCGCCATCAGCAATCTCCTGTACAACAGTAAGCTACAAACAGAACCTCGCCATCAGCGATCTCCTGTACAACAGTAACGCGACAAACAGAACCTCGCCATCAGCGATCTCCTGTACAACAGTAACGCGACAAACAGAACCTCGCCATCAGCGATCTCCGTACAACAGTAAGCCACAAACAGAACCTCGCCATCAGCGATCTCCTGTACAACAGTAACGCGACAAACAGAACCTCGCCATCAGCGATCTCCTGTACAACAGTAACGCGACAAACAAAACCCTCGCCATCAGCGATCTCCTGTACAACAGTAACGCGACAAACAGAACCTCGCCATCAGCGATCTCCTGTACAACAGTAAAGCGACAAACAGAACCTCGCCATCAACGATCTCCTGTACAACAGTAACGCGACAAACAAAACCCTCGCCATCAGCGATCTCCTGTACAACAGTAACGCGACAAACAGAACCTCGCCATCAGCGATCTCCTGTACAACAGTAAAGCCACAAACAGAACCTCGCCATCAGCGATCTCCTGTACAACAGTAACGCGACAAACAGAACCTCGCCATCAGCAATCTCCTGTACAACAGTAACGCGACAAACAGAACCTCGCCATCAGCGATCTCCTGTACAACAGTAACGCGACAAACAGAACCTCGCCATCAGCAATCTCCTGTACAACAGTAACGCGACAAACAGAACCTCGCCATCAGCGATCTCCTGTACAACAGTAAGGCGACAAACAGAACCTCGCCATCAGCGATCTCCTGTACAACAGTAAAGCCACAAACAGAACCTCGCCATCAGCGATCTCCTGTACAACAGTAACGCGACAAACAGAACCTCGCCATCAGCAATCTCCTGTACAACAGTAACGCGACAAACAGAACCTCGCCATCAGCGATCTCCTGTACAACAGTAACGCGACAAACAGAACCTCGCCATCAGCAATCTCCTGTACAACAGTAACGCGACAAACAGAACTCGCCATCACGATCTCCCTGTACAACAGTAACGCGACAAACAGAACCTCGCCATCAGCGATCTCCTGTACAACAGTAAAGCCACAAACAGAACCTCGCCATCAGCGATCTCCTGTACAACAGTAACGCGACAAACAGAACCTCGCCATCAGCAATCTCCTGTACAACAGTAACGCGACAAACAGAACCTCGCCATCAGCGATCTCCTATACAACAGAACGCGACAAACAAAACCCTCGCCATCAACGATCTCCTGTACAACAGTAACGCGACAAACAGAACCTCGCCATCAACGATCTCCTGTACAACAGTAACGCGACAAACAGAACCTCGCCATCAGCGATCTCCTGTACAACAGTAACGCGACAAACAGAACCTCGCCATCAGCGATCTCCTGTACAACAGTAAAGCCACAAACAGAACCTCGCCATCAGCGATCTCCTGTACAACAGTAACGCCACAAACAGAACCTCGCCATCAGCGATCTCCTGTACAACAGTAACGCGACAAACAGAACCTCGCCATCAGCGATCTCCTGTACAACAGTAAAGCCACAAACAGAACCTCGCCATCAGCGATCTCCTGTACAACAGTAACGCGACAAACAGAACCTCGCCATCAGCAATCTCCTGTACAACAGTAACGCGACAAACAGAACCTCGCCATCAGCGATCTCCTGTACAACAGTAACGCGACAAACAGAACCTCGCCATCAGCAATCTCCTGTACAACAGTAACGCGACAAACAGAACCTCGCCATCAGCGATCTCCTGTACAACAGTAACGCGACAAACAGAACCTCGCCATCAGCGATCTCCTGTACAACAGTAAAGCCACAAACAGAACCTCGCCATCAGCGATCTCCTGTACAACAGTAACGCGACAAACAGAACCTCGCATCAACGATCTCCTGTACAACAGTAACGCGACAAACAGAACCTCGCTATCAACGATCTCCTGTACAACAGTAACGCGACAAACAGAACCTCGCCATCAGCAATCTCCTGTACAACAGTAACGCGACAAACAGAACCTCGCCATCAGCAATCTCCTGTACAACAGTAACGCGACAAACAGAACCTCGCCATCAGCAATCTCCTGTACAACAGTAACGCGACAAACAGAACCTCGCCATCAGCGATCTCCTGTACAACAGTAACGCGACAAACAGAACCTCGCCATCAACGATCTCCTGTACAACAGTAACGCGATAAACAGAACCTCGCCATCAACGATCTCCTGTACAACAGTAACGCGACAAACAGAACCTCGCCATCAGCAGTCTCCTGTACAACAGTGACGCGACAAACAGAACCTCGCCATCAGCAATCTCCTGTACAACAGTAACGCGACAAACAGAACCTCGCCATCAGCAATCTCCTGTACAACAGTAACGCGACAAACAGAACCTCGCCATCAACGTGACACAAACATTTCCTTAGTAACAGCCACAATTTTTCCAACCCAGAATTACATTTATTCTTATTGTATATTTTATACAGGAAAGCGGAGAGTTGGCCTCCTTGAGTGTCCTATTTCCAAACTATAATATTCTTGATGTAGTCTTAACTCACTACTCTGCAAAGTACATATCACTGTTAAACTTAAAAAAATATATTAGAATGCTCTTAACTGGTATTGGTACCATTATTTTCATTACGATTTACCCCATTCAACTGTTGCCTTAGCAGCGAGAAACACAGACACACTGGGAATCTCTTGTTTTAAATTTAGGTTTAAAAGCAGGATGCGCATCTCTGTATATACCTTTGATATACCACATTTTTAATTAAGGTACATTTCTGCAAGAAGTTTAACTCTAGTAGTTGAAGTATGACGTAGTCGACCAGTGGTAAAATATGTAAACAAAGATCTTTATTAGTGACGTTTCACCTATACGAGGCTGTATCAGGTACCCAGGTGCTTGATAAAGCCTCTTGTAGATACAACGTCGGACTAATAAAGATCTTCTGCTGTATATGTCTTTTGCTAACTTTATTTTTTTATATAATTTCATATACTTTAACAATGCTGTCCAGTTACTATAGGTCTGCAATTTTTAGAATTTATAGGGACCGTCAAGTTAATTTCAGGAGAGGAAAAAATGATCCCATTTAAAGATCCTGCTGAGTATAAGTTAGTGTATTATGCATGCAATAGAATGCTTAGAAAGATTAACAATCAGAGAGCTATTTGTATGATTTTGTGGCTAATCCGTCATACCCAGCTGCTCTGCTATTGGAGAAGCTCTTCAGTACATCCCAGATCTATGTCTATTGCACATCTAAATGTAAAGAAAGTATTACGTCTATCCCTGCTTTCTTAACAGCATCTCTGATAGTAGTTACTTTGACTTTATTAATTTATCCTGGGTATTTTATTCATATGTTACTATATAAGACAACTGTAAAAATCTCAACTTGTGTGAGGAAACTGAACTAAAGTGACTTACTTGGGCACAACAGGGCGTGGTGGGTCATCTACAGAGGAGGGTGGCGGCCAGACACTGCTGCTGCTGCTGCCGCGCCGTCAAGGCCAACCTTCCCCACGAGGGCACCATGGATGTTATCCTCGACCGTGATGCCACCATGGAAAGCGTAGCTCCTACCTCCCGGAGCCTGTCACTTCCCAGACGGTGTAGTTGGCGTCAGTCATTTCAGACGGTGGGCTGGCGTTCGAAACTTCCTAGCAGTGCAGCCAGCGTCAGTTACTTCCCAGGCAGTGCAGCCGACGTGTTTCACCTCCCAGGCAGTGCAGCCGACGTCTTTCACCTCCCAGGCAGTGCAGCCGACGTCTTTCACCCCAGGCAGTGTCTCCGGATTCAGTGGGTTAGCTGTGAACGAAAAGAATTTTTAGCTCATTCATCCTGAGGTGAGAACTTTAAGACAAGGAACCAACAAGTTCTACCGCTGTGACGGTAGTGTTCGCGTCACTGTTACACAGGTGATCATGACCTTCTTTAAACCAGGTGGTTACTATAACTGAGGTGAGCATAACGTACAGGATAAGATTCACTAGGAGAGGTAAACATGACGTACGGGGAATGAGGTGGTGTGCCTGCTGCTCTGCACAATTAACATAATAAATCATAATAACACAGGTGTATAAACCCTCGTCATAAAATACTAATAACCTTATGTAAAGAAAAGTTACGAAGTTAAAGTGACTCATGTTAATACATTAAATACTGAATATGAAGATTTAGAATTTAAAGGACCCCAATGGAAATAAGTTTTGACTTTTTGGGTTATCCTGGGTTCTCACAAATATGCTGCTATGTAGATAATCTGGTATATGTATTTGTGTATACCTGAATAAACTTACTTAAAAGAATCTTGGATACACAAAGTGTCTTGATAAACGCACACATAAAACAGACAGACACACACACAACACACACAAACACAAACAAAACACAGACACACACATACACACAACATGCACACATATACAACAGGCCTATGTCTAATCGACATGTGCCTAGCACAAAATGGTAACTAACACAGTCCGTTAAAAATATTAATATATAATTGGAGACATTCCAAAAATCATTCATATCTGTTCTCGATAAAAAAAAATCCGTTTATACTTGCAGCAATTTTAGGCAGCGATGCATGACCTATAGGGATTAATTTTTTTCATAAAACAATACCAGACGTTGTATGGACAAGTTTGGACTTCTCAATAATAATAATAATAATAATAAAATAATAATATTCATAGACCACTAAGATGTTCTACTTTACGAAATCTAGTAAATTTGGTTTTAGATTCGTTGGAAAATGTCCTCAGTAGTGTAGCCGCTTCAGTGTCTTACCTTGAGACTTAAGAAATGGTTATACCTATCACCATAATTTTTAAAGGGGTGGACAGGTAAGCCAGGGAAGGCCCCGGTCAGATGACCGCTCCAAGGGGGTCATCATCTGATAAGACCCGCGTCGGAAACACTTGTCCGGTTCCTGACGAACCTTACCTAACCTAACCTACCTTTGAGAGGTCACTGAACTTATTTTTTAGTGCCAAAAGAAGCACAAAAGCATGAAATTATCATGGTTAGGTCAGTCTGAAATATATTTACTGTTTTTTTATTTCTTGGAGGAGACAATGGTTAGTTCTTAACGCCTCAGTTTTTATTACGGCATGAAACTAGTTAGTCCGCTACTCTGATAAATAAAGTTTAAATTTAACTAATTACAACTGATTACTGTAATAACTGATCAAATTTATTTTAAAACACAGTTTATGCCAAGGTTTGAGTCAACTTTTTCTGCAGATGGTGAATTATTTTACAATACTTTAACTAAATTAAGACTGCTAATTCTCATCTCAATGTCCAAAAATAGTAGAGCCGATCCGCAGGATTGTACACCGAAGGCGTATATTTTCCCAGCGTATAGTATTGCTTCTCTCAGCGTATACTGTATATGCTTCTCTCACGTATACTGTATATGCTTCTTTCAGCGTATATGATATGCTTCTTTCAGCGTATACTGTATATGTAAGGAAGAATATTTTAATCCCTATTTTAGTACAAAATATTCTTGTCTGGGGTGACAAGGTTACGTCAGCTTTAAAGACCCAATGAAGTCGATTTTTTTTTAAACCCCATTATCCAAAGAACGTTGCCTGTGTGTATTACATCTCTAAAGAAAAACGTACATGACTTGTTGTGTGTGGGGGGGGCAAAACAAGTAGTGGAGACAAACTCGACTCCAGATTCTAATGTTTAAAAACGGAGTAAAGGAATCATCCGAATCCATTCGTCTTTTGATGGTCTGTATAAATGTTTTTAAATTGATGTGATTTATTTTAGCCTAATGTGATAATTTTTTTCCTTGTCCCATGTTGTTGATTATTTTCATTTTTTATGGTTAGTTTTAGCTGTGTTAGTATATGTCGCGTATCATTACCTCTACATAACATACATATACATGTTCTGTAAATACTACAACTTCCTTCGAAATCCATTTAAACACTTAAATTATTGGGAAAGTTCGTCACTTGAATTCCCAGGTTCGCAGACATGAAAGATACGTTGAAAAATTATCCTAGAATATACTAAGGAGGGCTGGTCTCAAACCAGCGTATAAAAAAGTAAAAGAGGAACTTTATTGAGACGTTTCGTCTATAAAAGGGTTCCTCAGTCAATATATAAGTATGCACAAAAAATATCAAGCGTATCGATAAAATAAGGCTGTTCCAAAGCTTGTCTCAACAAACAACTTCTCTGCAATTGTCTTGTTTCCCACTTGTCGGGAATTACGTCATTTGTCCCACGGCGAGCTACAAAATTTTTCGGTTAAATGGAATGGTAATAGTGAACACATTTGAGAGCAGCTTATAACATCCATTTCTAAGAAACATCTGTTTTCAAGGGGAACATTTTACCTGGGCTGGGGTTTATTCCCGAACTGAAGTCCCAAGTTTGACAGATCAGTCCATGAACAAACAGACCCACCGGTGAGGGCGATGATCCTTGAATGCATTCAAAGTTACTGAGTCTTGATTAATAACTTGAGGGCGAGGCTAAGCTGAGAGTATAGACGCAAACGAGGAGAGCACACTCGCCCACCATCTCAACCTGAGAACTGTCTTATAAACCAGGATCCAAAAGTATTTATTCTTTTGTTCGTCCCAAAGCAAACATGTATGAATGAACCTGTTAGTTAGTTACCATTTTGTGCTAGGCACATGTCGTTGCATAGGCCTGTTGTATATGTGTGCATGTTGTGTGTGTTTTGTGTGTGTGTGTGTGTACTCACCAATTGTGGTTGAGGGCGAGACTCAGCTGTGTCTGTGTCTGTGTGTCTGTGTTTTGTTTGTGTGTGTGTTGTATATATATTATATATATATATATATATATATATATATATATATATATACGTATATATATATATATATATATATATATATATATATATATATATATATATATATATATATATATATATGTGTGTGTGTGTTGTGTTAGTTACCGTTGTCAAAGGCCTTTGACAGACACTTTGCTTTTCTTTTTGTAAGTGGGTGGGTATGTGTGTTTTCTTTTTAAATTTAATATCCTGAAAGAAACTAAAAATAGCTCATTAGACTTAAGTTTAACCTACTGTACAGTATTAATGATTTTAACATGTGATATTGAGTCAATGCATTAATGATGTTAAGTTAAATGCAGGTATTTTACAAATGATACCAAAGACTAACAACAGGTGTTGCAAAGGTTATAACGACGAAGAGGAGATATTACCTCTTTGGTTTCAACCATCAAACAAAGAGGCTAGTACATGACAAGGCATTATCAATGATATTGGTTCTCGGACTTTCCTAGAAAATAGATTTTTCATTCATTTGTTTTCACTTATGAGAATAACACTATAATAAAATCCATTTATAAAGGTAGTAAGAAAGTGGTAAAGGCCATCTCCACGTGTTCTCTGAAGGCCGATGTCTCATTGAATGCAGTCGTATCTGATTTTTTTTAAAAAAAAAAAATCATATAAAAGTTCCTGGCGTTGTCCATATTAATCTAGTAATAAGGATGATAGAGACAAATAGCAAAACTAGTCAATATAATTATCCACCGTGACCCAATATTTTTTACTACGCCCACGGAATGGGTATGGGGTTCATAATAAAGATGTTAAACTGAACCCCACTTTTTCAGTTAGGTCATATAAAATCATCACGCGCAGTTATAGAGGTAAGGGGGTTTCAACATTTATATTCTATTTGAAGATGAAGATTATGTCTTTTGTTTAAGCTTTAATATTTTAAATATATTATGTCAGAATAAATATTTGTTTTTGTGTTGGGGAAAAGGAGGGATATATTTAAAAAGGCATTATCATGTATAATTTGGATGTTTACGTTGGGAATTAGAGAAAAGTATTGTTATTTGGAGGTTTTTCATTAGAGGCGTTTTAAGAATGTACTGTACTGTTTGTACTGTGTTTTGTATATTGATAAAAAAAATTATCTGGTACGATGTGTTTTATTTGTTTTCCTCCCGTTGAACTGCCTCGTGGTCGGCACTTACGCAGAAAAGAAAATTTGGGGCTGTGTGACTTTTGGGGTTCGAGCTTTGAAATACAACAACAAAATAATAATAATAATAATAATAGTAATAATAATAATAATAATAATAATAATAATAATAATAAAATAAATAATTTTAAGAGTTCTAGAGAATAACCGATATAACCCCTTTTTATTGATGCTCCGTCCGCTTAACAGTACTCGCAAGGGGGTAATGGTGGAGGTTGCAGAGAAAGGTGCACTGTTGCTAGTGAAACTCTTGAACCTAGGAAATGGATCTATTCACCTTCCTCGGTCAAACCAATTGCCTCCCATTCCCCAGGCTCTAAATGACCCTTGGGTTTAGCACTTCCTCGTGAATAACTCAATAGCAAATTTATCCTATGAATTAGCGGCGTTGTTGCGCACCCTGGGGAAGAGCAGCCAAGAACCTCACCAAGAGTAAAACCACACTGCTTGGACTTCCTGAATTATCCTGAACGCTTAACCTCCTTGGTTAATAATCCAAGGAACTGACATGATGGCAAGATGACATGAAAGAGTTCCCGAAGGAAGGAAGTGAGATTTAAAGTTTTCATAATACAGGAAAGGCGTTGTGAGAAAAGAGTCTTTTATCAAAGGGGATCCTGCTATAAGTGCTCCTGTGCACCTTCACTTGTAGTCTAAAATAGGTAATCTCGGTTTCTTTTTTATTTTTCTGCCATGAAATACATTCATATATTTAATATTATTATACGTATAATAAATTTATTTGTAATATCTTCATAATTTCATTACTTTTTATGTTCGTTAACTGCAAAATATAAAAAACGTAATATATTAATTTTGATGATAAACTCTGCTCCTCTCAGTTGCTAAAAAAGGATTTCTAATATGTTTTTTTTATTTTTATTTAAATCATTACAGATAAATATACAAGGTCAATACATATATAACAATGAAAAGACATATATTGAAATACCATTATCTTTTGGTTCCAGTCCACAACATGACACAAGACATTATGTTCCTTAAAACAAACCACACCGTACTGCTATTTACATAAGTTAGACCCATTATTGGCTTAATAAGCCTAAACAAACAAACCAAAAGCTTACACCCCTACCTCCCAAAACCCAAAAATCCTAACCAATCCCAAAACATCTTTACATTACCAGAAAATTACCATATATGTCTGTGGCATTAAGTACCACACATACTATCATTAAAACGAAAACAGCATAACTGAACAGCTCAAAAAGGACCTATCAATCATAGGACCCCCACCATACACCCATCCAAAAAACCCTCATGCCTAACTTTATACATAATACCCTCACAAAGACAACATAATTATAACTAAAAACATATAATAAAGTGTTTATGGAAAACCATACATGCTTCATCAGTGATTATAATACAAGGCTCTAAAAAAAAATCAAAAAATAACCCTAAATACATATAACATTGTGCATGGAGGTAGACAAAACAAAAATGCATATACTTCCAACTTAGCCTGTAACCTTATTCAAAAAGATTTTAAATCATCCATGCAGTTCTGCCAAAGGTACAAAACATATACCCTCATTGCACTTCTGGTGACATACCCGATCTTCTTAAGCCACACAATCCCCATATGTACTCCTACCATCACCCTAATTACCAAAAAAAAAAAAAAAAAAATTTTAAACTGTCAATCCTACCCCCCCTATTAAGCACAGATCTAACCCCAAAAGCCACCCAGCCAGAAGGGAAAAACACACACTTACCACCCACCTTACTATGCTCAACCTAACACCCATACCCCCTAACTAATAAACAAAGGAAGTGATGACTTGAATCGGCCCTCCCCCAAGCCTAACCCCCCCACATCACCCTCAGCTATCTACCACCCCTGTGGGTATGAGAGATTGTCTCCTGGGACACCGCCACTTGCAAAAACAACTCGGGAGATGACCACTAGAAAATTTACCCAGTCCTCCCTTGAGCTAGTGAGAAATTTTACCCACTCCTGGTCACCAAGGGGTACCTTCGATATCCTCACACTTGCCTCACTTCCTCTTGACCAGTGTAAATAAATTTGAAAGAATAGTAATAAGTATGGTATGATTAAATTTTTGTGGACTGTATAGTTTAGAAATATGATATGGGACTGATTGAGAAGGAGGAGAGAGTACAGTGATTAATGTTTACTCACCCCTTACTCGTCTTGGGTATTCACTGGAGATCTTCCTTATCCCACCGCAGACACAAATATAACATACCTACTGGCCATAGTCGAGGATAAATTTATACTTACTGAGGGGTGGCTGCATCCTTGTCGATGGGCTTATAGATCTCGTGATCTTCACGGTCGATATAGTTCGTCCATCAAGATCTTGTGTGGTTGCCCCGTCGAATCAAAGAAGATTAATTTCCTTGAGTTCGATACGCCCACGGGACCGGGTGTTACTTAACATGGGTTGGTCGGGTAGCGATTCATATCCTCTCGTTATCACCCATTACAGTTTATCGAATAACTTTCACACTATGTATATCCTGACTTAATCCCCACTAGTTTATACACATTCACCATCTCGATACTTGTATTTCGAATCGATGAACGGAGAAAAGTTAACTCATCCCCTCCATATCAAATATGGCGGTCTGGGTATGGCGTCCGTACACCAGACGCACCGGACTCACTTAATTATTTACAACTCTGTTTCACTAGATTCACTATTTCACAATATTCATTGCATATTTCAGTCTATTACGAAACCACCCAGAATCAGGTTTACGACTGTATCTTGTCGTGTCGCTGTATTACATAGCCCGAATTAGGCCTAAATTTCGATTCCCATTAGACCGGGATCACACGTTATTTTACCAAATTGTCCCCAATATCGGAATTTCCAGCAAAATGTCCACGAATTACGCTGCACACTTTGATATCCCCATAACAAAGTGAAGTATGTCCGGTCTGGCTGACGTAATGAAACTCCCAAGCCATCACCTGTTTGGGTAGGCCGTTCTACCCTTGACTGCCCTACTCTCTGCCTCGCTTGACCCGCTCCGTGTACCCACATGACGTCGGGATGGTTCTGTCTTCATCTCAAATAAAATACGAACCAACAGCCACACATTAAAAATATTCACATTAGAAAGGCTAATAACCTTTCGGGAAAATACCCAATATTTTCCACACCCCCTTCCCTACCCCTACAGCCCCTTAAACCCCAATTCTGTCCCTATATTCCTTCACAAAAGAACTCCCAATCCCTACCAACATCTCCCTATTCCTACATTTAGTCCTATACAACCTGCACCCAGAGCACAGACCCGCGGTCCCACGCCCCTAACTGCCCACAAATGAATATGAAACTAAAATCAAATACGAAATCCCCGACGATATCTGACTCCACACAACCCAAATCTAAACACAAAGCCCTTAAGGGGACACTCTCCTCCTACTAATCTCAAAACCTTCCTAACCTTTCCCCCTCACAACTAAAACCCCTCGCAAAAGTACACTACATGATAGCTGTTTCCAAGCCACCACATTTGGCACACAGCCCATCCCCACCACCCCATCACATGTAACTGTCCTGAGCCAAAATGCCCTGAAAAAAGCGATAACCCGTGTCCCTTACCTTGGGTGCACCCTTAATTTCCCGAACCACTTCCAAATGAACTTCCAATTATACAAAGGCCGCCTCCCCGCACCTCCCTACCACCCATACCTATCCTATCCAACCTTCTACTTACACCTATGTGGATCTGTCATTATCAAAATGCCTCAGCACGCCTCCAATGCAAAACACCCCCTCCAACCACCCCTTTTTACCCTCTCAAACTGGCCCACCCGCTTCCCCTTTTTCCCCCTCCCCTCCGGTATTCACCGGACAAACACACTTTTAACCTATTCTGTAAAGGCACCAATCCTACACCACCCCAACTAACCCCCAATTCTACTATCTCTCTATGCAACCAATGTCTTCCTGTAATCACACAAAATCCAACACCCTTTTCAACAAACGCTTACATCTACCCAAAACGGATACACCACCACCCCGAACCATAACAGGATATACCAAGGTATTCAACCACTGCTCTCTGTAATAAAGGCCTCCCCACCCCAACATTCTTCTGGCAAGCCCATCCAACAACCTGGAGTTTACCCTAGTGCCTCCACCGAATCTGCACAAAAATAATGCCACAAATTGTTATGGTATTAACCAACTCCAACCCTCTCTCCATGCCTAACGCCCCACCCACCCATTCCCTACCTCCAACAATTTCGATTTTCCCTTATTAACCTGTTGCTTTCCCAAAATATTCCACTAACCTACACCCCCTCCAACTGCCCCTCCTCTGTTACCAAAATCGTTGTGTCATCTACATACCCCAGGATGCAACTCCTCCCTACCCTCCCCACCCTATTCCTTAACTGTTCCCTCACCAATCTATAGAAAGGGTTCGTAACAATGCAAACAGAATCTGAGAGAGGGCATCCTTGCCGTACCCCCCATGCATACCCACCCCATTACCCAACGTCCCATTTATTTGAACTTTCATCAAAGCCCTCCATCAAAGTCCTAACCCAGTCCACCACCAGACCCAAACCCCTGCCTTAACATGATTTCCAATAACATATCCCTGTCCACCCTATCATATGCACTTTGCCAACATTCCCAAAACCCCCCCCCTTTGGACTCCTCTATAAATTGCCTAATCTGCCTGTGCCCGTTCAATACTCCTCCCCTGCACCCCCAATTGACCCCTACAAAAACTCTCCCCCGACTTTACCCTAATCGCCAATACCTTCGCAAAGATTTTATAATCTGTTGTCAAAAGCTACTGCGATAATCCTGAAGGCCCTCCCTTGTCCCTGATTTCTCCACCAGAACTATGACCCCTGTTCACCGACTGCCCCCACCCCTTCTTAATTCATTCATTAGCCGAACTAAAACTTCTTTTTAAAACCTGCCAATGCGATACATAAAAATTTCCTGGTAACCCATCTATTCCCCCGGGGCTTAAATTTAAACCTTTCACAGCCTCCCATACCTCCTTTTCTGTAATCCATGCCTCAAACATGTTTCTCTCCTCAACCCCAAAAAACTATGAATGCCCCTAATATCCCCTTTTCACCTCCAAAGAACCCTCCTGAGCCCAAATTTTTCCCTGAACCAAACTTCCCATACCCCACCATACCCTGTCCGTAAATACCCACCTGATACCCTCCTTATCCACCTTCAATGAATCTATCAACATCCTTTTCCTCCTCATCTGAAAATTCCTCAGGACCACCCGCGACACCTTATTCCCCCACTAAACCTCCTCCATCCCACTCCGCACCAAACGCCTGAAACCATTCCAACTATATTTCTTTCAATTTTTCGAATTCCTGAATTCCTTCATGCCTACCATCCCAGGCCCCTCCTAAATACCCTTCCAACAATCCTCCAGGTACCTTTGATAACCATACCTCATCCTCCGTCTTCCCCCCTACCCTTTCATAAAATTTTTGTATTTCCACCACCACCTCATTCTACCATTTCCACAACACCTTTGCAGCCCTTCCCCTTCCCCCACAAAGACCCCCACCACCCTGGAAAACTTCATCCCCACCCTCCCTGACCAACAAAGACGTTCAGCTTCCAAAACCCTTTAAAAACACGAACAACCCCCCCATGCCCCTTGATCAATACACCTCGTGGTCCGAAAACCCAAAATCCACATACTGCACCTTCTTAACCTCCACTACCCCAGCGTGTAGATCCTATCCAACCCTCTGCATAATTAGCCCAAAATACGTAAACTCAGCCAATCCCCCCCCCTCCACCTACCACATCTACCAGACCCGCCCCCCCCAACACATTCCTAAGGGATTCTAAAACACTCCCCACCTCGGCCCACATCCCTAATCCTTATCACACTATTCCAATCCCCCTATAACCACGCCCAAACCCCTCAAACTATGCATCAAATCGATATACAAACTCATTCTTAACCCTTATTCATTACCACAGGCATATAAACCCCTAAAAAACAACCTGCAACCCACCCCAAACCCCATCTACCCTCATACCCTAGCACCTACCACTTCCCAGGGACAATTGAAAAGAGCAACCTCCCGTTCCCCCAGAACCCCACCTTTTAATGCCCCTGCATCACTAGCATAAACCTTGTAACCCTTAAGGACCATCTCCCTACCCTTTCATAATTATGCTCCTGGATAAATATAACTCTACATTCCATCTCAACAATGACACTTACCCATCTCTTTTTGGCCTCATTCCTGAGGCCATTAACATTTAACGTTAAACACCTGAATAATACACGGGTGGTTTTTCCTTCTGTTCTTGATCTCATTTCACCTTGACATAGGCTTCCCATCTCTTAATTTTCCCTCACCCTTCATTATTATCCAAAACCATCTTCCTTCCCTTTATGCCCTTTCCCTTGGGCCACCTCTGACCACATCTTCTTCCATCCTCTGCCCGGCAAAAACCTCATCATCCGAATCATCCCCGCTCGCTTCCTTGCCCCCCTTTGTCACCCAATACCTCCATCTCCCCCCCTCCCATGCACCTATACCTCCACCACCGAGACCTCTCATGTGTCCCTTTCCCTTTTGCCCTCAAGCACTGATGACGGACACGCCACCACCTTACCTGCTGTCGAGTTTCCTTGCTCTCTGAGGATCTCACCCTTTCGATCCGAAAGGAGTAAGGATCACTATCTAAGAATGCATTTAAATCCTCCAAAAGGCCCGACTCCACCGGACACACCTTCTCCTCTGAACACTCCAGCCTCCTGTGCCCTTCAATATCCACCTGCAGACACTGCTCCCGGACTTCCTCCTCTCTCCTCCCTCGATCAACCTCTTCACCCAAGCACGCCGCACCGCCCTCCTGCGCACCTATAGCCACGTCACCCATCTCCAATGTTCCGCCCATCCTGCTCCTCCGCACATTGCTGCATACTTGCTTCTGTCTGTCCCCTGATCTGCTGCTCACCAGTCCACAGCCACATGTCCCAGTCCACCACACAACCGACATCCGGACCTGACCCATGTATGTAACGATACCTGTGATTGGAAATCTTGCATTAGGATATATGAGGGGGGTGAACGCAATGACATTTTACAGAATATGTTCCTTCGAGCTGAGGGTTAAACCCAGACGTCCATCTGTGTGACTGTGACCACCCCATACTTTCAACTCTTGCCTGATGTCGCATTCTCCCGCCTCAAATGGGACATTTCTCAATTTAATCCATTTAAACAGTGCTGAAATCCCGGACACATACCTCCAATCCTTGCCCACCTGTAGTCGTTGATCTTGAAACTTATCAACCACTCGCTGATACGCCAATGAAATGCAAATTTGATGAACAGTCGCGCCCAAGGCAATCCCATAGACTTCAGAGTGCTCCACTCCCAAAGTATCTCGTTTTATAGCTGGTAAGACGATATCTGCATTTGATGAATAGACCGCCCCTAAGTCCCAACCCCATCGGCCAACGCTGTACCCATCCCCATCCAAACGACTGAGCAGGCACCACCGGCACCAGGGGTCTACTAACCCCGCACACCACGAAGGCTGGGGTGGAATGTTAATATGTTGGTGAGAACTGTGTGATCCGGGTTGGTAAATTATTGAGTGTAACTATATAATCCCAGAATTTGCTTATACCTGTTCATAATCCATTATTTTGCTGTTGGAAACAGATATTGGCTGAACTTTGCTGAACTTTAAAAAGTTGATTAACTTATTGTTGGGTAGGGTTAACTTATGATCAGGTATTTCATCAACTATGTTCTATATATTTTTTTATTTCTCAATCAGAATGTAAACATATTTATAAAATATCTTTATTTAGGTGCTTATTACACTTGGTGTTGGAAAAAAATCCTTTAATCAGTGAATAGAACTGAATTCCCTTTGATAACCTCAGATGTTTGCCTACAGAAACTCTGTTTTTTAAAATGTAAGTTTTGTACTCGGGGCCAGGTGGTCTGGTGGCAGAGCCTCGCTTCACACACATCCGGGTTCGATTCCCGGCGGGTGGAAGCATTTAAGTGTTTCCACACCGTTGTTATGTTCACCTAGCAGCAAAAGGTACCTGGGCTGTTAGTCGACTGGTGGGGTCGCATCCTGGGGGACAAGATTAAGGACCCCAATGGAAATAAGACAGACAGTCCTCGATGACGCACTGATTTCTTGGGTTATTCTGGGGGCTAACCCTCCGGGGTTAAAAACCGAAGAAATCTTATCTTATCATAGCGTCTTCAGCACTGTTGGAAGGAAACTTTAAAACTACTGGCATTGGTGATGTAGAATAATAGTATCTGAGTTTTAATTAATATATCTATTGACAAGACTAGCTTTGCCATCCTTTGTTCTAATACAGTTCAAGACCAGCCGGACACAGTGTTAGAACGTAAAATATTTTAAGCAATGTGAACAGTAGATGTTTGTGTTTTGTCTGGTAGTATACCAGGAAATATGTATGCCAGAAGTGTGATTAAAAAGGATGTGAAGACAAAGTTTAATGAAGAACAGAGACTAAAAAGAGAAGGGGATGTATGATCAACATAACATAGACATGTTAAACATAAAAGATGCTTAATGTAGCAAAAGAATATATTTTTACTGCTAGGTTTGCAAACGTAAAACACAGCAACATGTAAGTTTTTATTTTATTTAAAAACATGAATACAATAAATTAACATTCAAGGACTTTCACAAAAATCCATAGTAAGCCATCCAACAAACCTTCTCCACTATATACAGAACCCCCATTCTGTAATGTGTACTCAAGACCCTTTCTGTACATTGATGTCTAACAAATGCAATCCACACTAAGAAATCCCCGGAAACCCCATAACACACAAAATAATTCCTTACAATAATATAGGCCACCAATTACAACTTAACAAATGTCCCCACAAACCCCATAAATAGGCATTTATTATAAGACAGTGTCATTGTCAGTGTGATCACCCCATCATCAGGCCATACATTGTAAATACATTGTCAAAATGACCATTTTTTCTTTGCCTTGGAAGTGATGATTTTACCTATGATATCCCCTAAACACGTAGATATCAATATAAAGACTATCATACAAACAATATAAGGTTTTTGTACATAAAACAAGTAGAAAAAAATGTGTTATTAAAAAATTAAGATAAAAATATTACACAAAATCACCAAACGGTAACCCTCATAATACCTTTCCAAAGATACCTACTATTCCCTCCCACACAAACTAAACCCTTCCTGGATCCTACCATAAAGTGGTAGCATCCACATCCCCACAACCCTGGCCGGCCCCCCCACCAACCCCTCACCCCTACCTTAATTAACCTATAGAAGGGATCCTGTAAAAGCGAAGAGGAGCTGCAACAAGGGAATCCCTGCCGCAGCCCCCCTTTTCCCTTCTCACAACTCCTCCCAACCCCATTAACTGCACCCACCGGCCCCCCCAACAGGGTTTTGACTCAACCAATGATTTCATCCCCAATCCTGCCTCCCAATATTGCAACCAAAGCATTACGCTGCACCCTATAAGCCGTTTCCCAATCCAGATATGACACCCCCCTTCCTTCTCCTCTCCACAAAACCTTTATAGCCGCCCATTCCGCATGCTCTGCCCGGTACACCATACTGCCCCTCATCCACCAGTCTATCAGCACCTTTTCCATTCTATTCACCAAAACTTTTCCAAAAATTTATAATCGGCACAAAGCAAGGAATGGCTTATACCCACTCAGCCCACCTTCTCCTCCCAGCACCAAGACCACCACCCCCATTCTTGATCCTCCTCCATACTCCTTCCCCATGGCATTTAACACAGGAACACTCCCCAATACATCCCAATGAGTGACATAAAAGTCCCCAGGAATCCCATCCAAACCTGGTGCTTTCCCTGTTAACCCCTTCACTTTGCCCACCTCCTCCTCCAAATTTCACCCTCCATGACCCTTCTAGCCTCATCACTAACCCTACACACCCCATCCAAGAGACCCCTCTCCTCCACCCCACCCACCTATTCCTCCACTTACGCTGAAACCAAACTCTGGCATACTCACTCATCCCCTCCATTGTGCGTAACACCTGCCCCAGTCTGTACCCTCCCATACCTTCCTCTACCTTCAGCGACATCACCGTCATACTCTTCCTCCTACTCCTAAATTTTGCAACACCATAGCCGACCGGTTTGTCACCCCAAAACATCTTCTAACCCACTACACACCCTGATCGCCTGAAACCTTTCATTTTGAATATCCTTCAACTGTTCCCGTAACCTCCATCCTCCTCTTGCGATCGCCCCACCCCCCCCCTTGACATTCCTGCAACTGAGCCTCCACGTATCTTTGTATAACCAAACCTCAGCCTAGCATCCTCTCTTCCCTCCCTTTGATAATATTCCGTATTGCCACCTTCGCCCTCACAGTCCACCATGCTACTATATCCCCAGTCCCCCCCTCACCCCATAGCCCTTCCACCATGCAGCAAAGACCTTGATGCCCAACCCTTTGTAACAAACGGGTATTTAACTTCAATAACTAGGGTACACTCAACTACTTTTCCCACCGAAGATCAACTAAAACACCCCGATGATCTGAAAAACCCCACGTCTACAAACTCCCTTGCCCACCCCAACATCCCCAGAAACATAAATCCTATCAAGCCTCGCAGCACAACCCCCCACGAAAGAACGTATGCTGACATTCCACCCTCACCCCTTACGACATCTACCACCATAATCCCCCCAACACCTCCCGCAACACCCCCAGAAACAACCAGCTCCCCTAGGTTCCACATCTTTCCTCCATATGACACAATTCCAATCCCCCCAATGATCGTTACCAAGGGCAGCCCACGAAGCGCATAAAATAGCTCCTCCCTGACAAAATCCTCCTTTACCTGACGACTGCTTACCACTGACATGTACACCCCAATAAAACAAACCTGTACATCTCCCCACATACCCTCCACCCAGACTATCCTCCCCCCTCCTCCCACGCTTTCAACTGAAAAGGGCTGGACGAACATATACCTATCGAACCCCACCCTTGACATTCTCTGAACTACCAGTGTACATTCATAACCATTCAACCTCAACTCTCTACCACACCAAAATTGTGCTCCTAAAGGAAGCACACATCCATTTTCAAACGTCGCAAAGTCACTTCTCCCCATTTTCTCTTACCTCTGCAGGGCCATTTACGTTCATGTCTAAACATTTGGGAAGCCTCATCGGGGGTTTCCCTCTGCTTCGGCTGTTTCACCACACCCAGGTTGACATTCCCTTCCTATTTCCCCAAATCCTCCCTTCACCATCGCCACCAGGCTTTTCCCCTTTTTTGCCTTCCCTTCCCACCCTTAGCCACCTCCACCCAGGCCTTTTGCATGACCTCTGACCAGGGGTTAGTACATCATCCTCACTCATTCCACGGGCCCTTTTTTATGGGACTCCCCAAAATACCTCCATAGTCCCATCATCTTCCCCCCCTATACACCTCCACCCCCCCACAGTCTTAGATACCATGGGGGGGGGCCCCCCCCTGACTCTGTGCACTTTGATTCACCACATCCCCCAGAACAACTTGGTACCTCACCCCACACAACAAATCCCCGGTTCCAGGGCTATCCAAGATTCTAAACAGATCAGCCAAAGAGAGGGCCCGGGGGAATCATCCCTCACCCCCGATGGCCCATCCACTGGCTCCATCCGAGCCTGCCCCCCCTTTTGTGCCTCCTGCGCGCAGGTGAAAGGTCCCCCCCCCCCACAGCCTCTGATGCCTCCTCCTTTTTCCTGAGATTCCCCACAGCCGCCTCCCCCCCTCACCCGCTTCCTCACCTCCCCCCCAACCCCCACCCCCAAAAAAAAACGGTCATGATGTTGCATTCTTTCCTGCTGTCACAAGACACCGTTTTTGTGCCCCCGTACCCCCACACAGTCTCCCCTTCCCAGTTGCCCAGCATACATAACGTACATTTTTTCGGAACTCTCCCCCATCACATACGAGGGGGAACCCTTTCCTTGTGACATTTTTTGGAGAATGAGCCTTCTGGCATACCCTAGATACCCTGGGGGGTTACCGACCCCCGTTATCCTGGGGGACTCCTATTTGGGGAAAACCCCCCTTTACATCCGCCCTTCCCCGGGGGGGATTGAACTTTTTTTCCCCGAATATGGGTCGAAACGTCTTTTTAGCCAAACCTCCAAACTGGAATTGATTACCCCAAACCCCTTCTCTTGATAATCATCCACTAGTTTTTTATAAGCGCTTTGGGGGTTTTAAATTCACAAATATTCTTGCTGCTCCATTCAATGATACTCCGTACTTCCCCCGTAGTGATACCAAAATGTCTCAGAATCAGGGAGAAGAACATTGGCGTTGCTAGGGTATACAGCAGATCTATACAAACAGTATTGACTCTCCTCCCCTGGGGCTCCCCATCTTTGGGGGGAAAAAAAAGTTTTTCTGTTTCGCCACCAGAGCCCAGTACAGCCCCCCTACCACCACGAAGGCTGGGTAGCGAATTTATGAAAGGATTGTATGCGTTGCAATATTTCACGTGTGTGTGTGTGTATAAATAATGGTTTTTTTGTAGGGTGAATTTGTTTGGAGGAGTGAGGGGGACACAGGTGTTTACTTGTGAACATTTGAGTGCCGACATACCAAGAACAAATAACTACACAGAAAGTAAAAAAGGTAACTTTTTTTTTGGGGTTGTAATGGTAGGAAGATATAGATTTGTGCACGGACACACATCTAAAACAATACAACATTTACACATATACTTTTATAGTTACATAAATAAAAAAAAAATTAAACAAATTCATTATAAAACATTAATGGAAGTCTGAGATTTTCACTGAGTAACCTCATCTTGGTGGGTGAGTTGGTGGGAGTTTGGGGGCTCGTCTAGCTGACCTACGGTCCGGGGGTCTTGGGGTGTAATTACTGGACGCATTTTTCTGTGCCCCCCCCGGTAATTCCACCCACCGGGGCAGTCTCTCCCCCAGACCAGCTAGAAAGACCAAGTTTCCACCCCGCAAGGTCACGGGGAAAAGGGGAAAAAAAAACTAACCTTTGAGAAAGGGGGGAACCACTGACCGGGGGAAAAGGGACCAAAAACATAGTAAATAAAAAATGTGGAACTTGGGGAAGTGAGGAGCCCCTGGACTTCTGGAAATACGGAACTGGGGGAAAACCCCAAAAAAAGGAATTGGGGGGGGTGGCAGGATGACACCCCGGGGGCCCCCGGGTGGAACCTGGAAACATGACCAAAAAAAAGGTAACCAGAGAAAAGGGAAGATAAAGAAAACGTCCTTGGAAAAAAATTTGGGGAAAAAGAAAAACCTGAGGGGACACAGATGAACCCCTTTTACACATGGAACTGGGGAAAACCCCCAAGATGGTAGAAATGGGGGGAAGGAACCCCCTAAAGACAACCACTGGCCTCCACGTGGCAGGGTTTGGTAACTCAGATATGACTCTGAGGCTAACAGTAGCCCAAAATTTTTTTTGTAATTAAGCTGTTTTTGGGGGTTGGGGGGTGGGGGGTTAAAAAGCCATGGCTTGCTTTTCTACTGTTTTAAAATCTGAGATTGGAGAGTTGAAGGGGGGTCCTGCTTCTCTGGGGAAATCGGGGGGCTGAAGGTTCCCTTTTAGGGGGTTTTGGGGGTGAGTGTGGGGGGCTGGGTGGATAGGGGAATGAGGCTACCAGCGTGAGGTGAAGTCTGTCACTCACTGCGGGGGGCTGAAGGGGGGGGAGGACAAAAAAGGCTACCAGCGGGGGGGGTGCAGTCCAGCACCAGCACCTCCAGCAGTGATTTGGAGAGTAGCAGCCAAAAGAAAGTTTTGCACTAACAAATGTTGCTGCCACACATACTAAACTGGACTGGTATTATCCGGCCCCCTAAGATGAATCAGCATTAAATAATGAAACCATTCAAAAGGGGGAGATGCACTTTTTTGATCGTGATAACAAAAGGGGGAAAAAAAATTTCACATAATTTTACACGTAAAATAGACAAGTCTCCCCCAAAAAATTAAATTTTGGGGCCCCATCGTCGTCCAATTAGGAGGACTTTTTTAAACCCCCATTTAAGTTACGCTACGGGGGGTTTTCGAAAACTATCCGAGTCATTACAGGATGCCGGGAATGTATTCAATAATTTTGGTGAAAATTAAACACATGTGCAACATCTGGGTATTTTAAATTTTTGTAGACGTTTCACCATCCAGGGGTTTTTTCCAATACAAATTCAAGGAAAAGGGGGGAAGATAAAACTATAGACAAAATACGAGATAATCAGAGCCAAAACCCTTGGAGTTGGTGAAATCTGTAGTCTTGAACAATCGGGGAAAACAAGCATGAAGATTTGCACTTACATACTGGTGGGTTTCCCAGTGGAAGTAGGTCATACCCAAGCGATGGCCCCCGGGGTAGTCAAGAAGGTTGTAGAGGTGTCGTCTGTACTAAGATTAAAAAGATGTATATAGTTCTACAAGGGAAGGGGGCCGCTGTCACCGGGGAAAAAAGCCAACGAGTGTTTAGGATCACTAAATCTGTAATGGTAACAAAAGAAGTCACCACAGTTGTCGTTGTGACCAAAAAAAGACTGGGGACTACCTGGTTATCGCTAAGACTAACAGGAAAATACAACGGGGAAAAAATTTTTAAAAATAACTCATTTCCCCAAGGCTATGTATGATAACTAACATTTTATATTTTGTTAAAATCTTCCCAAGTTTATCACTTAGAACATAAGAATGGAGGAACACTGAAAGGCCACTGGCCCATACAAGGCACGTCCTTATCAAATCCTTGACAAAAAAATTTTTCTGTTGTTGGTCAACTTAAAGGGGGGAAAAGGAGGTGAGGATCACGGTCACAGATCACCGTCACGTATCACTGTCAAAAGGTCATTGTCAAGGGGCACTGTCAAGGATCACAGTCCCCAAAGGTCACGTCAAGGATCTGATCAAAAGGTCACTGTCAAGTATCCTTCCCCAAAATCACAGTCAAGGATCCCCCGTCACGGATCATTGTCAAGTATCACTGTCAAGGATCATTGTCAAGGATCACTGTCAAGGATCACAGTCAAGTATCACTGTCAAGGATCATTGTAAAAAACCCCTCAAGGATCACAGCCCCGGATTACTGTCAAGGATCACTGTCAAGGATCACGGGCAAGGATCACTGTCAAGGATCACAGTCAAGTATCACTGTCAAGGATCACAGTCAAGGATCACTCCCCCGGATCATTAAAAGGATCATTGTAAAAATCACTGTCAAGGATCACTGCCCCAAAGGGTCACAGTCAAGGATCACTGCCCCGGGTCACAGTAAAAATCATAGTCAAGGATCCCTGTCAAGGATCACAGCCGGGTTCACTGTAAAGGATCATTGAGATAAAGAGTTTACGTGCAAGTAGTGTTCAATGCTTTCATGTTCCTTCAGATAAAAACCTTTTAAAGGTTTAAAAAGGGCTCTTCCAGTAATTCGAGCTACCCTCCACTTCCTTGGATAAAAAAGATTTTCCCCCCCCCCTGGCAGTTTTATAAAATCATGATGCAAGGCAGGTTCCCAAACATTTACTGCCCCCTTATGACCACTAGCCATTTATGGACCCATTCGAGAGTCAAATGCATCCTTAGGGTCGATACTGCCCCGGGGGCCCTGCACTCTAAAAAAAACCCTTTCCCCCCCTTCCCTCCTTTATTACCCCCCCTCCCCCTTCCTCCCCTCCTTTTTCCCCCCCCCCTCTCCCTTCCTCCCTCCCTTCCTCTCCAACAACCAATATCGGTAGTTAAGCGGTAATCTGGCAGGTCAACAGACCATTTTACCAGCCTTGTTGTCTTAGTGCCCCCTGGGAGCTCGTGTTGACAAGTCGTTAAAGATGTCCGCCGATATTTTTGTTGGGGACATCGACGTTCAAATAATAATACACTGATCCCCCTTTTTTAAAAGAAAACCCAGCCGGGGTCTGCTCGACAATTTTTTTTGACTTCATTGTTCAAAGTCTAAGTTTATGTTTAAATGTGTTGTTTTTTACAAGTTACGAGGAAATTAAAAAAAATGAGCTGCTTTTTTTAATGGTTTTTTTTTTTGCTGTGAAAAAGTCAGGGGGGACCAGGGGAAACAACGGACCCGAATCCTGAAATAATGTTTTTTTTGTACCCAGTTTTACGTTATTTGATGCATGCAATTCGACGCCTGTTTTTGTATATAATAATTGTATAGGTGCAATACAGGTGTATATTGGAAGAGTATGAAGTATGATATTGTTCGCCTTTTTTTTTTGAAGAATTTAGGGAAAGTGTATTTATAAACATCTGACTAACGTAATTAACTAAAAGATATCAGGTATATTTTAATATATATTTCCTTAACCAAAAAAAGATGATAATTATAACTAATACTATTAATAATAATAATAGCAGTAATAAAATATAATTTTAACAGATAACAATTATTTTATGGATTATGCTTTTTTCTGAATTTTTGGGTTTTTCTCTCTTTTTTCCGTGGAGTTCATAAAAAAATTTTGGGGTATTCATTGCCCCCCGAGTGCAATGATAAGTGAATAGTCAAAAAGGATTGTACATGCGTTAATTTCTGAACGCTGTAAGCTCTGAAAAAAAAAATCAATATTAATTGTGCATTATATTAGGTTACATTAACATTACCCCCCAGAGTTTAACAAGTCCTCGCCTCAGTACGTATTCAGACTTTTTTGGAATCAATGTTGATATCATAGTTACGGGGGAAGCCCCAAAACCGTAAGGGGCCATAGAGCGCCTAAGGAATGGGAGGCAATCAGGTTGAATCAATATATGGATGAAGATCTCTGGCACGGGGGAAAACCCCTGATCATGCATCTGCTGCCCTTTTTTCACCTAAAAAGGTAAATAGGTACCCGGGTGTTAGGCGGCGACTTTTGGGGGGTCGCATCCTGGGGGGTAGTATACCTTAGATAGGGCTGGGCTTTGAAAGGGGGGTGAGGTAAGATGACAGCTCTTGGCCTGTAAATTGAGGGAAAAAAAGAGCTCCCCATAGAGGAACTGGCTATGTTAAGAGGGGAATAAACAAGCTGTGCTGGACTAATCCTAGTTAATTTTTCCCCTCCAAAATTTGATATAATTATTATTAAAAAAAACAGCATTGGTGACACAGTTGGTGCTGTGTCAGCAGAACTGCCTTTTCCCCCAAGGGCCCCAACTGCTTTTTTTTTTGTTTCCATTTAAAATTTAATTACATTGTATTGTAAGTTTTCATGAACTTACGATTAATATTTTTTTTTTTTCCGCTGTAAAATATGTGAGAAACCCCCAGTTATTATTACGTTCTGTAACAGAGTTTGAAGGACAAGAAGCTTCTGGACACAACAAAACTATGTGGTTAGCTAGTATTTTATCTGTATAGGTACTGGGGGAAAGAAAGTAAGGAAACTATGGAAGAAAAAATAACTGCTTCATTGAAAAGGTCGTTAGATATACGCGGTCCCCATCATATTCCACACCACTCACCCATTAACCCCCCATCCCTTTCACCCACCCATTACCTGCTATAAACCTTGGTAATATACACACAAAACCCCCATATAAAAAAATTTGTTTAAAAACACACGTGAGCAAACACTAGGATATATTTATTAGAAAACGTTTCGGTCCTGGGCCTTTAAAATGATGAATTTTGGGGGGCCAAAAAATTTAAAAAATATATATGTCCTCGTGTTTGCTCACGTGTTTTTAAAACCCCTCCCAAAAACCCCCCTTTCCCCCCTTACCTCCATCCCCCCAACCTTCCCCCACACCTTCCTCCCCCCTTTTTTCCTCCCCCACACATCTGGGAATCCTCGTTCTCGGGGAATTTCTGTGTTTTAAAAGGGCATTCATTTCGTTTAAGTGCGATTCCTCCCCCCCTAGTGTCCCACAAACTCCCCATAAAAAACTGTCTGACTGGTCGAGACCGGCCAAAAATCAGAGGTTCAATCCATCACCACTCCTTCACTTGAAAAAGACACGGATTTAGAGCGTCATGAAACACAATCAACAGCCCAGGCGCTTTGCACCCGACTGTTTTTTTGGGCATCGTTTTTGGGGCCTTGCTTGATAGGTTTCCCCTTTTTTTAAACCCCCTTTTTTTGGCGTCCCTAGCATGCCTTTTTTCTCTGTAAAGAAGCATTATCGTGCTAACGATCCCCCCTTTAAAAGGGAAACGAGGTTATTAATTTGCTGACCAACGCCTTATGTAGTTACTGGTCCCCCCGGCGGGTTAAAAATTACATTTTTAAAAAACACCTGGTCAAAAATTTGGTTTTTTAAATTTTTTTTTTGACGGGGTTTTTTCCAAAAAAGGGTTTTTTTTTTAAGGGAATTTTTTTTTTCAAGTAATCTTAGTGTCCCGGGGAAAGCTATAAATACTAAGTTTTTTAATTAAATTCAAACTCATTCAATTACTATTTGTAAATGTAAAACCCCTTTTTTTTTTAAATAAAATTTTTTTACTTTTTATTTGAATTTGTATTATTTCACCCTAAGTTTCGTTTTTTTTCCCCCTGTGTCACTTTTTTAATTGTTTTTTTTTTCATTTTTTTTTTTGGGGAAAAACCCCAAAATTGCTTCTTTTTCTCCCCTTTTTTTTTAAAGTGACAGTTTCCGGGGTAGGCTTTGTTGTTTCTTTTTTAAATGAGTTTCGAAGATGGCTTCTGTGTGTTTATTTTGAAGTGACAGTTTCCGGGGTAGGCTTCTGTGTGTTTCTTTTGAAGTGACAGTTTCAAAAAGGTTTTTTTGTGTTTATTTTTAATGACAGTTTCCGGGGTAGGCTTCTTTGTGTTTATTTTCCTCAAAGGGGTTTTCCCCCCAATTTTTTTTTATGTAAAAGTTGTTCCTGTTTTCTTTTTTTTTTTTTTTTTTCCCAAGTACCTTATTTTTTTTGGGGGAATTTTACCTTTTTTATAGATTTGGGGGATTTTTTTCCCCCCAAAGTGTCGGGCCGAGGCGGCCCCCGGATGCCTCAAGGCAATAAGTGAAAAAAACAGTGTATTTTACTAATGTTTTAAAACAAGGGCGAGTGAAAATAAAAAAAAATGACGCTGTTTTTTATTTAAAAAAAGGGAAAAAAAAATTTCAGCTGTCAATTCGTAACTTGTGTTTTTAAATAAAAGGTTTTAATGATTTAAAACAGGGGCAAATGTTACGGTAACCTTTAATGACTTGAAGTCTGTAGATCCCTTTGCTTCCCCCTGTAATGCGTCTCCCCAAACGCACTCCTGCTAACTTAGCACCATCCCCCTCCTCATTCCCCCACACTTAATCTACCCAGTGCCCCTTCTTTAATTGCAAAAGCTCATCCTAAAGTGCTAAGAACGTAATTATTTTTTACAGTCCTCTT
>WNWK01017514.1:0-42287 GCA_009830355.1 Cherax destructor | reverse complement strand
CCTTACACCACACACACACACACATACATACAACAGGCCTAGTGTCAAATCGACATGCCTAGGACAAAATGGTAACTAACATCCACACACAATCCACACACACACACACACACACACATACACACACACACACACACACATCACACACACACACACACACCCACACACACACACACATCCTCACACACACACAAACTCCCCATGGCATGGTGGCAGCGCTCTTGCTTCACGCACGGGGGGCCGGGTTCAATTCCCGGCGGGGCGAAACATTTGAAGTGTTTCGTTACACACACACACATACATACAACAGGCCTAGTGTCTAATCGACATGTGCCTAGGGACAAAATGGTAACTAACTAACTAACACACATACACACACACACACACACACACACACACACATCCTGCTCATGGAGCAGGGAGGCAAGCCCCAGTAGCGGACAGAGAAGAGGCGGGGCCAGGGCTGAGTCTCGACCCTGTAACACAATTGGTGAGTACAATTAGGTGAGTACAATTAGGTGAGTACAATTAGGGTGAGTACAATTAGGTGAGTACACACACACACAGTGGTACCTCAGTTAACGATGGTCCCCAAACCTATCCCTTTATGTAAGTTTATTTTTAAATGCTTTTGTAATTATTTTTGGGGTCTAAAAGGACTAGTCTTTTTTAAATTATTCCTTATGGGGATAATTCGTTTGGTAATGGCACTTGAACAGAATTCTGGAATGAAAAATCTTTAAACCCAGTACCACTGTACAGTGGACCCCCGGTTAACGGCCATGTCGTTCAGAATGCTGTTCAAGTGCTGTTACCGAAGATTTATTAACAAGAAATAATGTAAATTAAAGTAGTCTTTGGACCCCAACATCCCTTCGGGCCAAAAATACACTTAATAAATGTTAGTGTTTGGAGCCGGCCGTAACCGGGGTCCACTGTATTATATATATATATATATATATATATATATATATATATATATATATATATATATATATATATATATTCTAAAAAATATTTTATTTAACTATTTTTTGGAAGTCTTGGCGGATTAAATTTATTTCCATTATTTCTTATGGGGAAAATTGATTCGTTTAACGGTTTTTCGCCTTAAATATGCCCTCTCTGACGGATTAATATCGTAAGTCGGGTACCACTGTATATATATATATATATATATATATATATATATATATATATATATATATATATATATATATATATATATATATATATATATATATACAGTGGTACCGACTTCGATTATCCGTCGAAAAGAACTTGTTGAACGAATCAATTTCCATAAAAATAAATTAATCTAACCAAAATGTTAAATAAAATATTTTTAGAATATATTGATTGTTTAGATTGTTTGCCTTAAAATATGCCCTCTCTGACGGATTAATATTAATGAGGTACCACTGTATATATATATATATATATATATATATATATATATATATATAATGGTACCCGACTTACGATAATGGCGAAACTATTAAAGCGAAACAATCGTTAAGCGAATCATTTCCCCATAAAATAATGGAAATAAATTTAATCGTCCAAGACTTCAAAAGTAGTTAAATAAAATATTTTTAGAACTTTTTGACATTAAATAATACAAAATTTAATAAAGAATACCTAAATACACATGTAAATATTGTACAATAACATGTCATTACATTTATTGAAGGGGTTGTTGATGTGTGGAGGGACGGGAGGAGGGGAAGGTGGAGTAGTATGCTAGTGTTTGGAAGGGGAAACCCCTTCCATTAACACTGCAGGTACAAGTTCTTTTCTGGGGTTACTGGCCTTTTTTTTTGAATGCTACACTCCCTGCATGAATGCTACACTCCCTGCATGAATGCTACACTCCCTGCATGAATGCTACACTCCCTGCATGAATGCTACACTCCTCCATGAATGCTACACTCCCTGCATGCCTACTACACTCCTGCATCCTTGCTACCTCCCTGCATCCTTGCTACCTCCCTGCATCCTTGCTACACTCCCTGCATCCTTGCTACACTCCCTGCATCCTTGCTACACTCCCTGCATCCTTGCTACACTCCTGCATCCATGCTACACTCCCTGCATCTTTGCTACACTCCCTGCATGAATGCTCACTCCCTGCATGAATGCTACACTCCCTGCATGAATCTACCTCCCTGCATCTTTGCTACACTCCCTGCATCCTGCACATCTCTGCATCTTTGCTACACTCCCTGCATCCCTGCTACACTCCCTGCATGCCTGCTACACTCCCTGCATGCCTGCTACACTCCCTGCATAAATGCTACACTCCCTGCATAAATGCTTCACTCCCTGCACATTCTTTACCACAGGCTTAGCACTAGGATCTTTCCTTGGACCCATGGTAGCTTATTTAGCAGTTGCAAGCACTAAAAACAGTGGAATAATGACAATATACTGGTATGAATGGGTGGGTGTGGGTGGGTGGTCGCTCTCGCTTGTAAACAATAGCACTGACGCTCCCTGGAGTGCGCGCTCAGCTGGGCGCCAAGCGGACAGGTCCGGTACGAATGTCGGTAAACGAAGCAAACATCGTAAGTCACAAACAAATTTCTTACGTTATAAATATCGGTTATCGAAAATAACGTAAGATGATAACATCGTAAGTCGGGGTTCCACTGTGTATATATATATATATATATATATATATATATATATATATATATATACATATACATATATATATAAACATGAAGGGTGAAAATGAATATGTAATACAGTGGACCCCCGCTATTCGAACGGCTCGGCAGTCGAACAAATCGTCATTAGTACAAGAAAATCGATATCGTCATGTGAACAAATTATCGTGAGTCGAACGAATGCGTTCGTGACCTGTCCGCCCAGGTGCTTGGGTGCCTCACCTCGCAGGCGTGGAGAGCCAGTCCCGTGTTGTTTACACTCGAGAGAACAATACTCTGCACGCTCCTCCAGACATTTCACACTTAATTATAATTTTTTGGAGTTTGTTCATTAAGTGCGACTGTGAAATAAGCTACCATGGGTCCCAAGAAAGTTCCTAGTGGTACCCCTGGGCTGATGAAAGTGAGAAACACCGTAGAAATGAAGGAAATAATACAAAAATACGAGAGTGGTGTGCGAATGTGTGATCTTGGCTGGATATATGGTAAAAACAAGTCAACTATCGCTTCTATCCTGCTTAAGAAGGAAGAAATTAAGGAAGCTGATGTTGCAAAATGTGTTACTGTGTGAGCCAAAAATAGACCACAAATAATCGAAGAGATTGAGAAGTTGTTGCTGGTGTGGATCAAGGATAAAGAGTTAGCGGGTGATAGTGTGTCGGAGTCAATCATTTGTGAAAAAGCAAGGAACTTGCATGCCGATCTTGCAAAGAAAATGCCTGCAACCAGTGTTGATTGTAATGGTAGTGAATTTAAAGCAAAGGCTGGTTTTAGAGATTTAAAAATCGTAGTGGCATACATAATGTGGTATAGCATGGTGAGGCTGCCAGTTCAGACAAACATGCAGCTGAAAAATTCATAAACGAGTTTCAGGACTACATAAAGACTGAAAAATTGAAACCTGAACAAGTGTTCAATTGTGATGAAACAGGCCTGTTTTGGAAGAAAATGCCCAACAGGACTTACATTAGTCAGGAGAAAAAAGCACTGCCAGGACACAAGCCTATGAAAGACAGGCTAACTCTCATGTTGTGTAGTAATGCTACTGGGGATTTTAAATTGAAGCCTTTACTAGTGTATCACTCAGAAAATCCCAGAGTGTTCATGAGACACAATGTCGTAAAAAGTAGATTGTGTGTCTTGTGGAGAGGTAGTCAGAATGCATGGGTCACAAAGCACCTTTTCAGTGACTGGATCCATGAAGTGTTTGGCCCCAGTGTGAGAAAATACCTACAGGAAAAGGGTTTGGACAAAAAGTGCCTCCTTTTACTGGACAATGCTCCTTCACATCCTCAAAACATGGAAGACCTACTGTGTGAAGACTTCAGATTTATAAAACTGAAGTTCTTGCCTCCTAACACCACTCCTCTCCTATAGCCCATGGACCAGCAGGTCATCTGTAACTTCAAAAAACTCTACACAAAAGCAGTGTTTGAAAAGTGCTTTGAAATGACCTCGGACAGTGAATTGACCCTTAGAGAGTTCTGGAAGAATCACTTCAATATCTACAGCTGCATAGGCCTTATAGGCATGGCTTGGGAGGGAGTGACTTCCAGGACTTTGAACTCTGCTTGGAGACCATTGTGGCCAGGTTGTGTCCAACAGAGGGATTTTGAAGGGTTTGAGGCTGACCCTGACCCTGCCGACCCTGTGCCTGTTCTGGACTCTATTGTGGAATTGGTTAAATCCCTGGGGTTGGAGGTGAGTGGCGAGGATGTGGAAGAGTTAGTGCAGGGCCACAGGGTAACAACTCAAGAGCTGCAACAGCTGGAAATGGAAGAGCATCAGACCAGATTTGAGGCTATTGATTCACGGGAGAAGGAGGAGGAAGAGGGACTGAAGAAGGTGCCTTCTTCAGAGATTAAGGAGATGTGTACATTGTGGAATAGGTTGCAAAGTTTTGTTGAAAAATACCACCCTGAACAAGCTCAAACAAGCCATAACAGCAGCGTGTTCAGTGACCAAACAATGTCCTTCTTCAGGAACATGTTGAAAAGGCGCCAGAAACAGAGGACTACCTGGAGTTTACCTGGAGAGAATTCCAGGGGTCAATGCCCCCGCAGCCCGGTCCGTGACCAGGCCTCATGTTGGACCAGAGCCTGATCAACCAGGATGTTACTGCTGGCTGCACGCAGTCCAACGTACGAACCACAGCCTGGCTGGTCAGGTACCGACTTTAGGTGCCTGTCCAGTGCCTGCTTAAAGACAACCACGGGTTTGTTGGTAATTCCCCTGATGTATGCTGGGAGGCAGTTGAACAGTCTTGGGCCCCTGACACTTATTGTGTTGTCCCTCAACGTGCTAGTGGCACCCCTGCTCTTCATTCGGGGGATGTTACATCGCCTGCCGAGTCTTTTGCTTTCGTAGGGAGTGATTTTCGTGTGCAAGTTTGGTACTAATCCCTCGAGAATTTTCCATGTGTATATAATAATGTATCTCTCCCGCCTGCGTTCTAGAGAGTACAGGTTTAGGAACTTCAAGCGTTCCCAGTAATTGAGGTGGTTTATCGCAGTTATGCGTGCCGTGAAGGTTCTCTGCACATTTTCAAGGTCAGCAATTTCACCTGCCTTGAAAGGTGCAGTTAGTGTGCAGCAATATTCCAGCCTAGATTGAACAAGCGATCTGTAATGTGTCATCATGGGCTTGGCATCCCTGGTTTTGAAGGTTCTCATTATTCATCCTGTCATTTTTCTAGCAGATGCAATTGCTACAGTGTTATGGTCCTTGAAGATGAGATCCTCTGACATGATCACTCCCAGGTCTTTGACATTAGTTTTTCGCTCTATTGTGTGGACTGTGGACAGTTATTTTGTTAAAGTGTCCAGTGACTCCCAAGCTGGTCCTAGTGGGATTAAAAGACAAAGAAAAGAAGTAACCCCAGATAGGGCTTTGATACCTGAAGTCCTTCTGGAGGGGGATTCCCCTTCCAAACACTAACCCCTCCCTCCCTCATCCCTCCTCCCTCTCTTCCATATGCCATCAACAATCCAATCTTCAATAATGGTAAGTAAAAAGACTTGCATTTATTTACTAATACTTTTAGTAGTACAGCACTGTAGTATTTAATGTTTTTGTCTATGTAGAAGCTTAATTTTATTAAAATACAGTGGTACCCCGACTTACGTTATTTTTTCATTCCAGAATGCTGTTCAAGTGCCATTACCAAACGAATTTATCCCCATAAGGAATGATGTAAAATAGACTAGTCCTTTTAGAAACCCAAAATTACACTTACAAAAGCATTTAACCCTTTACCAGGCCAGGTGTGCCTCATATTTGATTCTGCCATAGAGGGTATTTTAGAGGCGCCTAAAATAAATAAACTTGACAAATGAACACAAATAAATATGTCTTAGAATTGCTTATATTATCAGAATATAGGTTGCAAATGTTGCAATGTCTCAAATTTGATGCGTGACCTGGTAAAGGGTTAAAAAAATAAACTTACATAAAAGGGTGAGTTTGGGGACCAGCGTAAGTCGGGGTACCACTGTATATTATTTTTTAATATTTTTGGGTTTCTGGAACGGATTAATTGTATTTCCATTATTTCTTATGGGAAAAATTAAATCGCCTTTCGAACATTTCACATTAAGAACAAGCTCCTGGAATGGATTTAGTTCAAATAGTGAAGGTTCACTGTATTATAAAGCTGATTAACATCGTTTTAGCTATTAACGATGGTAATCGCAATGTAATACAGTGGACCCCTGAGTAACGAGCACCCAGGAAATCGTACAATTATGTAAGTATAATATTGTAAGTTCTTTTGTAAGTGTATTTTTCGGGGTCTGAAATGGACTAACCTACTTGACATTATTTTTTAAGGGAGTAAATTCATTCGGTAATGGCACTTGAGCAGGCTTCTGGAATGAATTTTGCTCGTTACTCGTGGGTCCACTGTATTAGATAGATGAACATAAATGCAGGATATTTGTAAATAAACTGTGTCTGAGAGTAACACCCCTACCCCCAGGACAGTATGTAGTACTGGGAATTTTGGTTTTTCCCAAAGGTGAAGCATACAAATGAACATGTAATAACTTGGGATCCGAGAGAAGAGGCGTGTAGATAGCCAAACTTCTAGCTTCTTGTCAGTGGTAACATATACAGTGGACCCCCGGTTTTCGTGATTTTTTAGTTCCAGAATGCTGTTCAAGTGCCATTACCAAACGAATTTATTCCCATAAGAAATAATGTAAAGTAGACTAGTCCTTTTAGACCCCCAAAAATACACTTAAAAAAGCATTTACAAAAATACACTTAGATAAAAGGGCGAGTTTGGAGCATCACGAACACCGGGGGTCTACTGTATATACAAGTATCCAGGGGTGGAGGGAGAGAAAGCCGCAGTCAGCCTTGTCTCTCAGTCCAATCCCAGGTGGATACACAAAGTTACTATACATACAGTAACTGTAAATAAACAAAACATATACAGTGGTCCCTCAGTTTTCGTGCATCTCCAAACTCGAACATTTATGTAAGTGTATTTTCGTAAGTGCTGTTGCAAGTGTATTTTTGGGGGTCTGAAATAGACTAACCTACGTGACATTATTTCTTAAGGAAGTAAATTCGTTCGGTAATGGCACTTGAGCAGCATTCTGGAACGAATTTTCGGCGAAAACCGAGGGACCACTGTATTAGAAACATATGATAATATAAACATTTGTTTTTCTCAATTCTTTTAACATCTCCAACCAAATGTCTTAAGGGAATTGTTAATTATTTCTACTTTATTAAGGACGTGAAAGAGCATCCGCAATAACGTTACTAGGGCCTTTTATATGATTTATACTAAAGGAATAAGGTTGAATTCTGAGAGCCCACCTCAGAATTCGGGCATTCTTAGATTTCATCGTATTTATAAAGGTCAAGGGGTTGTGATCGGAAAACACTAATACTTTATGAGGCGAGGTTCCTAAGTACACATCGAAATACTCTAAAGAAACAACTAGGGCTAATGCCTCTTTTTCCACTGTTGAATAATTTCTTTGGTGGGGCTTTTATTTAGATGAAAAATAACAAATGGGATGCAAAATTTCAGACACTGTTGAATTTTGTAGTAGGACAGCTCCTATTGCATAACAACTTGCATCAATGTGTAAGACAAAAGGCTTATGAAAATTGGGACTTTGTAATACAGGAGCAGAGGTAAGCAAGCGTTTTAATTTCTCAAAAGCTGTATTACAATCGAAGGTCCATTTATATGTTACTCTAGGGCTGGTTAATTCAGTTAAATGAGCTGCTAATTGAGCAAAGTTAGGGCAAAACCTTCTGTAATAACTAATCATCCCTAGAAATCGTTGCACTCCTTTTCTATCTGGGGGAATAGGGAAGTCTGCGAGGGCTTTTACTTTGATGTTAATAGGAGCCACTTTTCCTTGTCCTTTTTGAAAACCTAGATATTTAATTGTGGCTTCTCCAAATGCACACTTTACCAAATTTACAGTAAAATTAAAGCTTTCTAGTGATCTGAATAAAGCTTCTATGCGAATATGGTGTTCCTCCCAGGAGTCGCTGAATACTACTAAATCATCAAGATATGCCTCGACTCCTTCCAAAGGTTGGGTTAGCTGGTTCATGAGTCTTTGGAAGGTCGAAGCTGCGTTACACAACCCGAAGGGCATGACACGGTAATTGAACAAACCATCTTTGATGGCAAAGGCAGTTTTGTCTTTGTCTTTTGGAGCAAGAGGGACTTGGTAGTATCCTCTCAGTAAATCAAGTCTACTCACGAATGTAGAGTTGGAGACAGTATCTATCAGGTCGTCTATTCGAGGAAGAGGGTATCCATCTGGTACTGTGACAGAGTTAAGCTTACGATAGTCCGTACACATACGGAATGTCCCGTCTGGCTTGGGAACTAATAAACAGAGAGACGCCCAAGGACTCTTACTTCGTTCCACAAGGTCATGTTCAAGCAGAAATTCAACTTCTTGCTTCAACAACTGATGTTTAGCTGGACTCACTCTATAAGGTGGTTGTTTGATTGGACGAGAGTCGAGGAGCTCGACTTTGTGAAACCCTAGAGTGCAAGTTTTTGGCACATCTCCAAATAAGCTTTTATAATTTACTATGAGGTTACTTATTTCTGATCTTTTAGAATCGTCCAAATTGCTAAGAAGTTTATCAAGACTATGTAGAATTTCAGAATTTTTAAGGTGAGCGTCAGCTCTTTTGACTCCTGATGTATTTTCTCCAATGGTGGATAGGGTAGTGATGGATGTTGCTGGTAGTGTTTTGGAATGATAGGATTTCAGTTGATTTATGTGGAACAGTCTGTTCCGTTTTCCAGGTATCTTCACTACATAATTTACATCATTTTCTTTACTCACAACCTTGGTAACGTGGTAAGAGCGCATGGCCGGGAACTAACCTCTGAGCCATCACTAAATCTTTGGGTTCGAAAGATCGGGGTTTCGCTCGTTGGTCGTACCAAAATTTCATTTTCTTTTGAGCCATAGCCAAATTTTCTGTGGCTAATTTCCTAGCTTGAGACAATCGTTCTTGCATCAGAATAGGTGATGATCTTATTGAAGATTCCATCTTACCGGTCCAAGTGTCTTTCAATACAGTTAATGGGCCTCTAACTTGGTGCCTGTATATAAATTTGAATAGTGTGAAGCCCGTACACTCTTGCTCACTATTTCGTAAAGCGAATAATAACATAGGTATCCCCTTGTCCCAGTCTTGGGAAAATTGCTCACAATATGCTCTTAGCATTGATTTTAAAGTCTGGTGAAAACGTTCCAGAGTTCCTTGGGTTTGAGGGTGATAACTCGTGGACAATAAAGATTCTATACCTAAGTGGGACATTGCTTCTCTGAATGTTTTAGAAGTAAAGTTCGACCCTTGGTCTGACTGAATTTCTCTGGTGATTCCCACTAGAGAAAAAAACTTTAATAATGAACAAACAATTACCCGAGAAGTAATTTTCCCAACAGGAATGGCTTTGGGATATCTGGTACTAGAATCCATAATAGTAAACAGATATTGATTTCCCTGACGGGTTTTAGGCAGGGGTCCCACACAATCAATAATTAGACGAGAGAAGGGTTCTCCTTGTGCAGGAATAGGAATTAGGGGGCTTACTTGCCTTTTGATAAATATGACATTCTTTAACATATGTCCTTACCTTTTCTCCCATCTTAGGCCAATAAAAATGTTTTACGATTTTTCCTAAAGTTTTCCTTGTCCCAAGATGTCCACCTAGAGGACTATTATGAGAAAACTCAAGAGTGGTATCTCGGAAAGAAGTAGGCAACACTACTAAACTCCTCAGGTTCTTGGAACCATTACTTGTCTCTTTCTTCATAAGAACATAAGAAAGAAGGAACACTGCAGCAGGCCTACTGGCCCATGCGAGGCAGGTCCATGGCCCGGATGCCATCCTTGTAATAATAACAGTTTTCTAATAGTTTGGCTTGTTCCTCAGAAACTGCTATACTCTTACAGTGATTCAAGTCCGGGTCTAAAGTTTGAGCCTGAATCAGGTCATTTTTTCCGAGACCTTTTCCTGCGGAACACTCTGGGTTAAGCATGGCTTGACTAGGTTTAAAGGTTCCGGTTTGTATTGCATTACTAAATATTAAATCCAAGCCCAGGTCTTTATTTTCCGAGGGTTCTTCACAACCAGCAGAGCGAGACATGGCATGAGTAATAATGCTTAAAGGAAATAATTCCGGACCTTCGGTTGATGCTTCTAAAGCATAATGGGCTTCAGAGTGGTTATTTATCACCAACGGTTCTTTACAAATCCCTTGGTGGTATACATCATTTCCGATCAATAGTCCAACACCCTGAATGGGGAATTCTTTACTAGATATTCCAACAGTTATCCAACCCACATAGTCGGGGATTTCCAAAAACACTCTATGCAGTGGTACTTTAATTAAGGCACCACTATAAGCCTCTAATAAAACTTCCATTTTGGTGTCGGAGTGTCCATTTAGGTGTAATACATCTGTCCTTAATAAAGACAGATAACTCCCGGTGTCTCGGAAAGTAGTGACATTTACTAACCTTTTTTCATCGAGGCCCACTTTTCCTGTAGCAAGGTAAGGTTCCATGGCCTCGCGTACCTTAGTTTCAGGATGTTTTCCGGAATGTAGTCATATCGTCCGTGGTGTCTGGATGGGACGATTTTGAGTTCGTCCCTACAGGCTGAGCTTTAGTTCGGACCTGAGAAGAGATCACTTGAGTAGGGTACCTCTTGGGGTTTTCGTAGTTATGCTTGTTATTCTTTCTACACTGGTTTTTCCAAATGTCCTGGTCTTCGGCAGTAATTACAGAAACGTAATTGTCTTCCCTGAGTGGAATTACTATGCCAGTTAGGAGTATGCCACATATACTCTTTTCTTTCAAACTTAGAGACTCTCCTCGGAGTCTTCTGAACAGCATCTTTATGTTTACTTTTTCCTGTTGTCTGGTGGGCTATTTCATAATGGTCGGCTATCGAAGCAGTTTCTATTAGCGTTGAGGCGGAACGTCCAATAAGGTACATATGCAGGTCTTCTGTCAAGTAATTAAAGAAGTCTTCATTCAAAATTAATGGAGAAAGGGACTCCACTGTATTGCAATTTGAAGCCCTAAGCCATCTCTCAAATGCTGCCTGTTTTCCTCAGGCAAACTCTTCCAGGACTGTTGTGGGTTGCGCTTCAATGTCCGGAAAGCCCTTAAATAACTGGCAGGCAACAAGTCATAAGCGTCCAAAACAGTTTTCTTTATCATCTTGTACTGAGAGTATTGTTCAAAAGGTAAGGACGCCGTACTAGCCTGTGCTTTTCCCGTCAAAGTAGTGTGTATCAGGGCAGCCCAGTGTTCCTAAGGCCACTTCATAATTTGAGCCTGATTTTCAAAGGCTTCAAAAAATGCGTCAAGGTTTTCCTCACAGAATCTGGGAACCATAGCAGCCGCTTGATGAATATTGAATGTCTCGATCCTTCGTTCTGGACGAGAGACTGTATTTCCTGGGTTGAGTTGTCTATCATATCTGATGGACTCTCTTTCGAACTCTTCTTGTTTAAACTTATGTTGGGCTTCTATGTACATAGTTTGTAGCTTCAAGAAGCGTTCTAATCTCTCAAATTGTTCAGGAGAGTGTATCTCAGGAGGAATTTGAAGGGAGTTCCATTGGGAAAACTCTGAATTATTCCTCACCGGAGCCCTAGGTTCTGTTAACATTGAGAATGTGGCAGTTCCTGGTGTACTACCTGTAAAATCTATGGTTTCCCAAGTTGTCTGAGCATGTGATGGAAGTTGTTGCGGAGACATAGGTCTCGTTGATGTGTCTTTAGCACTTACTAAAGGCACTTCCATGTCATTTAATAATGACTGCTGGTCCAATTGTAAGATCAAACTTTCATCGTCTGTTATTTCCTCACCGGAGTCTTCTTCTGGGGCTTCTGGAAAAAGTAAATTCCGAATGATAGCCCGTAGGGTAACAGCGGTATAGTGTTTATCATACTTGACTCCGAGGGACTTTGCTATTTGCCAACATGTTTGTAACTTTATCGTATTCAACCGTTCAACGGGAAGATCTTCAAACCTGGAGGATAATGAAGCCATCTTATTCCATAAGGGTATTTTAAATATGACTTTATAAGTCTGTGTTTAAGGTGTTATACAAAGTTCAATCTCCCGGACAGCAGTTCCCCATTTATTACGATATTCTTTATTGGCATAAGCGATGTTAGTCTAGTGGAAGAATTTATTCTCCTGTAATATCGTAATAAGACCGTTCTGAGGATATGATTTAATCTTATGTATAGATTAACAAGGAGATCGAAAAATCTTTGTTAAATATATTTTTTTAATATAATGTAGATAACGTTAATGACTTTTAATTGTACCTTTTAGTTATTAGACTATATATAAACACAGACTTTATATATAACTTATAAATTATCATGACCTTCATTCTAGCTGAATGGGCCTTTAATATAAATATGATCAATAAAGTTACAGCGTCTCTGTTTTATGAGACGATTAGAGTGTTGACTAGAATACTTGAAGTCTCTTAACACATGAGAACTTCTGTACAATGAAAGTTTCGCAAGATCTCACAATTTCTGGCGACTTTAGAGAATAAAGCTCTAGACCAATAGCTTCTAAGTTTAAGAAAAAATAAGTAAGCAATGAAGACCCTCTCTTTACCAAGACAGGTGCTGTACTGACTACTCTAATACATTCACCTCTGACGTCAGCTCGCGTCAGGCGAGTAGCCACCAGAGGTGAGGTCACACAAACATTGAATGATAGTTACCACTGGTACGATCCCTGGGTACATATATATATATATATATATATATATATATATATTTCTTTTCTCTTTGCCAGGATAGAGGTGATAGTAGATTGGTTTTTGTTGTACATCTTGGCACACTCACTCACACGTACGCCACTCTCATATTTTTCTACAATCTCTTTCTTCACTTCGATGGTGTTCCTCACTTTCTTTACCACAGGGGTGCCACTAGGAAGCGTCTTTGGACCCATGGTGACTTATTTCACAGTGACAATCACTAAACCAGCAATAAACGCAATAAATTTATTGTGAAATATTTGAAAGAGCGCACTGGGTAATGTTCTCTCAATGGCAAACAACGCTAGACTGGCGTCCTGTGCGACGAGGCGCGCAAGCACAGGCAGGCGGACAAGTCTGGTACAAACCGATAGTCGAGGGAGTGACCGGTTGGCGAGGGAAACATTGACCGAAAAAAGCCTTCGAAACTCGAAATCACCGATAGTCGGACCGACCGAAAGTCGACGGACCACTGTATTTCTTAACAGAAGGCTGTTTGAGTGTCGTTACCAAACGAATTTGTTCCCATAAGGACGAATGTAAATTAAATTAGTCCGTTTCAGACCCCCAAAAATACACTTACATAATTGTTCGAGTTGGGAGCTGTACAAAATCCGGGGTACCACTGTACCAGTATTGAAAAGTCAATAAATGAATATGTACAAGTTATGGACTTGTCGCCTTCATGTTGGGTAATTATCTTAAGTTTCAACTCCAAAGTAACTGCTCTTGCACCATCACAAAGTAACTGCTCTTGCACCATCACAAAGTAATTGCTCTTGCACCATCACAAAGTAACTGCTCTTGCACCATCACAAATTAATTGCTCTTGCACCATCACAAAGTAACTGCTCTTGCACCATCACAAAGTAACTGCTCTTGCACCATCACAAAGTAACTGCTCTTGCACCATCACAAAGTCAAAATATCAGTAGTCGAGGAGCACCTGTGCTTCTCATTTAAAATAAAAATTTCAATTTGGTATAATATTTTAGCGGAGATAAATGGTATAAAATGCTGCATTTGTGTCTATTTTTTGCCGTTTTTTTCCAGCGGAGATCCATAAGATAGAGGTGGTACCATCTAAGAGTTGTGTCAAGTCTCCTCTGCTGCCGCTCCCTGACGACATGGGGGCGAGCCGTGCCGTGCCAGGCGGCATAGCTGTACCAGGAGCGGTGCACGAGCCCTCGCCTCAGGATGAAACCAACACCGCCTCTTCTAGCCCTTGTTCCGATGGAGAGGCGTTCGCACCTCCCACCTTGAGGGAACAACACGCTGCTAGGTATGCAACCTGAGGGATAGTCAGGGATGTTGCAGTTCACCGAGTTGCTTGAATTGCGACGTCCACACACTTACGGCAGGACAGCTGTTGAATGAATGATGGTGAATGTGTTTCCTCTTTCTTGGATCACTCTCTCTTGGTACAAAACTTTTAAGACAGAATTTTTTTTATTTTTTTATTGCTGGACACACTTCAACTCCCAGAGTTCTTCATTGTGATTAATCTAAGTCATATATCAGTGTTTTAATTTTATTGTTGTAATTCAAAGAATTAGATCTATCCTGTTACTGTAGCCAGCAGTAAGAGCCTGGTTGATCAGACCCTGATCCACCACGAGGCCTGGTCTCAGACCGGGCCGCAGGGGCGTTGACCCCCGAAACCTTCTCCAGGTATACTCCAGGTATCCTTGAATTAAACCCAGCTATCTACCATATTTTGAGGAACTTTTAAATGTCGATGAAAAAAGGGAGGCGGTAATTTCATGTACTGGCCAGGGAGGTACAACATCGTTTAGGAGTGAAGAAGGGCAGGATGTGAGTGTGGGGAGGTGCGTGAGGCATTACGTAGAATGAAAGGGGGTAAAGCAGCTGGAACTGACGGGATCATGACAGAAATGTTAAAAGCAGGGGGGAGATATAGTTTTGGAGTGGTTGGTATTTTTGTTTAATAAATGTATGAAAGAGGGGAAGGTACCTAGGGATTGGCAGAGAGCATGTATAGTTCCTTTATATAAAGGGGAAGGGGGATAAAAGAGATTGTAAGAATTATAGGGGAATAAGTTTACTGAGTATACCAGGTAAAGTGTATGGCAGGGTTATTATTGAAAGAATTAGAGGTAAGACAGAGAGTAGGATTGCAGATGAGCAAGGAGGCTTTAGAGTAGGTAGGGGATGTGTAGATAAAGTGTTTACAGTGAAGCATATATGTGAACAGTATTTAGATCAAGGTAGAGAAGTTTTCATTGCATTTATGGATTTAGAAAAGGCATGTGATAGAGTGGATAGGGGAGCAATGTGGCAAATGTTGCAAGTGTATGGAATAGGTAGTAAGTTACTGAAGGCTGTAAAGAGTTTTTATGAGGATAGTGAGGCTCAGGTTAGGGTGTGTAGGAGAGAGGGAGATTACTTCCCGGTAAAAGTAGGTCTTAGACAGGGATGTGTAATGTCACCATGTTTGTTTAATATATTTATAGATGGGGTTGTAAAAGAAGTAAATGCTAGGGTGTTGGGGAGAGGGGTGGGATTAAATTATGGGGAATTAAATGCAAAATGGGAGTTGACACAGTTACTTTTTGCTGATGATACTGTGCTTATGGGAGATTCTAAAGAAAAGTTGCAAAGGTTAGTGGACGAGTTTGGGAGGCTGTGTAAAGGTAGAAAGCTGAAAGTGAACATAGATAAGAGTAAGGTGATGAGGGTATCAAACGATTTAAATAAAGAATAATTGGATATCACATTGGAGAGAGGGATTATGGAAGAAGTAAATGTTTTCAGATATTTGGGAGTTGACGTGTCAGCAGATGGGTTTATGAATGATGAGGTTAACCATAGAATTGATGAAGGAAAAAAGGTGAGTGGTGCATTGAGGTATCTGTGGAGACAAAAAACGTTATCCATGGAGGCAAAGAAGGGAATGTACGAAAGTATAGTGGTACCAACACTCTTATATGGGTTTGAAGCATGGGTTGCAAATGCTGCAGTGAGGAGGCGGCTGGAGGCAGTGGAGATGTCCTGTCTAAGGGCAATGTGTGGTGTAAATATTATGCAGAAAATTTGGAATGTGGAAATTAGGAGAAGGTGTGGCATTACTAAAAGTATTTGTCAGAGGGCTGAAAAGGGGTTGTTGAGGTGGTTTAGTCATTTAGAGAGAATGGATCAAAGTAGAATGACTTGTAGAGCGTATAAATCTGTAGGGGAAGGAAGGCGGGGTAGGGGTCGTTCTTGAAAAGGTTGGAGGGAGGGGGTAAAGGAGGTTTTGTGGGCGAGGGGCTTGGACTTCCAGCAAGCATGTGTGAGCGTATTTGATAGGAGTTAATGGAGACAAATGGTTTTTAATACTTGACGTCCTGGAAATGGGAAGTACAGTGCCTGCACTTTAACCCTTTCGGGGTTTTGGTCGTACTAGTACGTCTTACGCACAGGGGTTATTGACGTACTAGTACGCCTAAATTCTAGCGCCCTCAAATCAAGCAGAAACAGGCTGTTAGGCCTAGATGTGATAGAATGGGTCTGTGCGGTCAGTGTGCGCAGTATAAAAAAATTCCTGCACCACACAGTGCATAATGAGGAAAAAAACTCTGACCGTGTTTTGGTTTAAAACAGCGACTTTGCAGTCTATTTTTGTATGGTATTTATTGTTGTATTCTCGTTTTCTTGTTCTCATTTGATAGAATGGAAGATATATTACAGAAATAGAGATGATTTTGATTGGTTTGACAATAAAAAGTACCTTGAAATTGAGCTCAAAGTAGCGGAAATGTTCGATTTTTGACGATGTTCAAGAGTAAACAAATCACACCATGCATCCAATACACATCAACTGGCGAGTCTAATATTCATGCACAAATGCTCTGATATTATTTATACCATTTTTACAATGATGCAGTTGTATACATAACAATAAATCTTCTATTTTTTTGTGAGAATAAAAATTCAAAATGGAAAGCAAAAGTAATGTAAGAGGGGCCTGGAGACGTGACTAATGAACAGAGAAGATGTTATTTTAGTGCCAGGAATGTCTGTCTTGTTTATTATGGATCCAATTTTGAAATTGGCATCGTTTGAAATTTGTGTGAAATTGGCCAAATTGCCATTTTCTGACCACTATTTTGGGTAGTTGTAATTGGTAAATAGACAGTTTCTTGTACTCAATCGATAGAAGAAATGGAGTTCTAGCGAAATAGCTATAATTTTAGTAGACTGAAACATTGGAATGTGCCGAAAATAGGGCTCAAAGTGGGCGAAATCGCGGATGCGTAAGTGTCATGGCTACCGCTAAATTCGCGAAAGCATAATTCCGTTAGTTTTCGATCAAATTTCATAATTTTTGTAGCGTTATGATCGGAAAAAGATTCTCTATCATTCCATAAATTTTTTTTTTTTTTTTTTTTTTAAATTCGTGGACCCTGAGAACGAGTTTCAGAGACCCCCCTTGGACCCCCAAAGGGTTAAAGGAGGGGTCTGGGATAGTGACAGCTGGGAGGGACTATTCTCAGCTGTCGTATCTGAGCGCCTCTGCAAAGACAGTGATTATGTGTGAGTGTGGTGAAAGTGTTGAATGATGATGAAAGTATTTTCTTTTTGGGGATTTTCTTTCTTTTTGGGTCACCCTGCCTCGGTGGGAGACGGCCGACTTGTTAAAAAAAAAAAATTACCATTTTCCATATTCAAATTTTTATTTCTTTGTGTAGCATACAAAGTTTAGTGTAGATGTAAGAGAGTATTGGTAGACACAGAGAAAACCACTATCATGTATGAACATTCAGGCAGACTAATCCATATGCTGTATAACCCCCTGTGTGGGTTTAACACAACCCCATGAGTATAACAGTAATATTATAATAATCTTTATTGCTACAAGTACATGATACAACTTACACAGACCATAACTGACATCAGTGACATACTACTATATAGAAAGTCCCTTGTTATGCTGATTATTTCTCAAAAATTAGGTCAATTTTGTCTCCAGGATGCGACCCACACCAGTCCACTAACACCCAGGTACCTACTTATTGCTAGGTGAATATGGACAGCAGGTGTCTTAAGGAAACATGTCCTAATGTTTCCAGCCATACACACTGGTTGTCTCACACCAGTGAGACGACCAGTGACGAGAAAACTATCCACAGACGACTAAACTATCCACAACTATCCACACTTGTGGATAGTTTTCTCGTCAGGGTCATCCCCGAAAAGAAGTAAAGTAAAGTTTTTCTTCTTTTTACATTTACTAGTTAATACAGAAGAATGGGTTATCAGTCCCTTGCTTCCTAACAACAATAATAGTAATAATAACAATATACAAATACACCCGCTGTTACGCAGAAATTGGGACTCCCTGAGGCCTAATGCCTTGTCTAAGGGCAAAGGGTAAAAGTTATACAAATCACCTGTAAAACTAGGCCTCCCTGGGCTACCCCAGTTAAACAGAAAGCGCTTTTAAGTAGTTATTACTCCAATGGGTTGGGGATCCGAAGGTTCACACAAAAATTCCTAGAAAAATATACATTTATTTAGATTAACAATATATACACACTTCAAAAACACCTCTTCATATTTGTCTTAGCCTAAACGCCCCAATACCTGTACATGAGGAGCTGGCGGCTGGAGCATCCACACACAAAACAAAGACACATGTACCTATGGGGTCTGGCCCCTACTCTCCACCCAAGACCATCTCTACCTATTTCCTCAGTTCACACTGATCCTGCCAAGCCCTGACCATATCAAAGGACAGTGGAGTGTACAGTGGTCCCTCGGTTTTCGCCGAAAATTTGTTCCAGAATGCTGCTCAAGTGCCATTACCGAACGAATTTACTTAAGAAATAATGTCACGTAGGTTAGTCTATTTCAGACCCCCAAAAATACACTTGAAACAGCACTTACGAAAATACACTTACATAAATTTTCGAGTTTGGTGATGCACGAAAACCGAGGGACCACTGTACTGGTAAACAATAAAAGTGCATATGGCTTGAGTTGGCTACACAAAAGGGAGTACAACATTACAAAACTTATCTGAACTAGGCGGCGTTTGGCCAGCCTCTCTCACCCATGCTGCGCCCCACGTCACTGCCCAAGCGACGCTTACCCCGCTACCCCAAACACAGTTGGAAAATAAATCCCTGGCAGGATTTCCTTATATTTCACAGTTTAAACGACTTTACAGTACCCACAAAATGCATAGCGTATTTCTAAAATTATGGTTGACATTTATCCAAAGGTTATACATTATTATTACACTTGTGTCCTAGTTCATTAAAATTATGGCACACTTCTCCACTATCTATATATATACGTATATTTCATGTCATGCAGAACCCTGCATAACACCCCCACCCCTAGACCATAGGTCTCATAAGAACATAAGAAAGAAGGAACACTGCAGCAGGCCTACTGGCCCATGCGAGGCAAGTCCAAGTCTCCAACAGGCTTAAGCCAATGCCCTGACCCAGCCAGGTCAGGTTACATTCACTTAAGGAAGGAGCACTGCATCTGACCTAGTAGCACAAGCTATTCAGGACCAACTCACACCCAACCGCACCCACTCATATAATTATCTAGCCGACCACCTGGAGCTACCGTCTCCAGGTATTCAGGTCACTACCACTTAAGGAATTAGTAAGGCAACTGACCTGGTAGTACAAGCTAGTCAGGTCCAAACTCACACCCACCCACACCCACTCATGTATTTATCTAACCTATTTTTAAAATTACACAACGTCTTAGCATCTATGACGGTACTCGGGAGTTTGTTCCACTCATCCACAACTCTATTACCAAACCAGTGCTTTCCTATATCCTTCCTGAATCTGAACTTTTCCAACTTGAAACCATTGCTGCGATTCCTGTCTTGGCTGGATATTTTCAGCACGCTATTTACATCCCCTTTATTTATTCCTGTTTTCCATTTATACACCTCAATCATATCCCCCCTAATTCTACGCCTTTCTAGTGAGTGCAGATTCAGGGCCCTCAGTCTATCCTCATAGGGAAGATTTCTGATACATGGGATCAACTTTGTCATCCTCCTCTGTACGTTTTCCAGTGCATTTATATCCATTCTGTAATACGGTGACCAGAACTGTGCAGCATAATCTAAATGAGGCCTAACCAAAGATATATTGAGTTGAAGAACAACCTGAGGACTTCTGTTATTTATACTTCTTGATATGAAGCCAAGGATTCTGTTAGCTTTATTGCGAGCACTTATGCACTGTTGTCTTGGCTTCACATTACTACTAATCAGAACTCCTAAATCCTTCTCGCAAGTCCTAAATGATATAAACTGGGAAGATAGCCTAAGCATCACGGATCCTAACCTATGTCTAGAACAAAGTTACTCTGTGGCACTTGAGGTTTGCTCAAGGCAAATTCCCTTAAGGAAAAGGAGGAGAAGATGCAAATTAGAAAGAGAGAGGCGCTCCCTATACAGTCGAAGGCAAAGAATAACAGAGCGGCTACAAGAGGCCAATATATCTGAAATACGAAGGGAGACACTAGGCAGAGAAATAGCAAACATCGAATTAAAACTAAAGGAATCTTACAGAAATCAAGAAACGCAGGAAGAACTAAAAGCCATAAATGAAATTGAAAGAAACCCAAAGTATTTCTTTTCTTATGCAAAATCAAAGTCGAGAACAACAACCAGTATTGGGCCCCTACTTAAACGGGATGGGTCCTACACAGATGACAGCAAGGAAATGAGTGAGTTACTTAAGTCCCAGTATGACTCAGTTTTTAGCGAGCCGCTAACCAGACTGAAAATCGAAGACCTAAATGAATTTTTTATGAGAGTGCCACAGAACTTGACAGACGCATGCCTATCTGACATCACCCTGACGCCAGATGACTTTCGAAAAGGCAATAAATGACATGCCCATGCACTCCGCTCCAGGCCCAGACTCATGGAACTCCGAGTTCATCAAGAACTGCAAGAAGCCCCTATCACATGCTTTTAACATCCTATGGAGAGGGAGCATGGACACTGGGGTCGTTACTAAAAACAACAGACATAGCCCCACTCCACAAAGGGGGCAGTAAAGCAATAGCAAAGAACTACAGACCAATAGCGCTAACGTCCCATATCATAAAACAAATTGAAATGGTTCTAAGAAACAAGATCGCCACTCATCTTGATACCCATCAATTGCACAACCCAGGGCAGCACAGTACTCGCTCCCATCCTGTTCCTCATCCTCATATCTGACATAGACAGGGATATAAGCCACAATGCCATCTTCCTTTGCAGATGACACCCGAATCTGTATGACAGTGTCCACCGTTGAAGACACTGCAAGACTCCAAGCAGACATAAACCAAATCTTTAAATGGGCTGCAGAAAACAATATGAAGTTCAATGATGAGAAATTTCAATTACTCAGATACGGAAAATGTGAGGAAATTAAAATCTCATCGGAGTACAAAACTAATTCCAACCACACAATAGAGCGAAAAACTAATGTCAAAGACCTGGGAGTGATCATGTCAGAGGATCTCACCTTCAAGGACCATAACACCATAGCAACCACATCTGCTAGAAAAATAACAGGATGGATAATGAGAACCTTCAAAACCAGGGATGCCAAACCCATGTTGATACTTTACAGATCGCTTGTTCTATCTAGGCAGGAATATTGCTGCACACTAACTGCACCTTTCAAGGCGGGTGAAATTGCTGACCTTGAAAATGTGCAGAGAACCTTCACGGCACGCATAACTGCGATAAACCACCTCAATTACTGGGAACTCTTGAAGTTCCTAAACCTGTACTCTCTAGAACGCAGGCGGGAGAGATACATTATTATATACACGTGGAAAATTCTCGAGGGACTAGTACCAAACTTGCACACGAGAATCACTCCCTACGAAAGCAAAAGACTCGGCAGGCGATGTAACATCATCCCAATGAAAAGCAGGGGTGCCACTAGCACGTTGAGGGACAACACAATAAGTGTCAGGGGCCCAAGATTGTTCAACTGCCTCCCAGCATACATCAGGGGGATTACCAACAAACCCTTGGCTGTCTTCAAACAGGCACTGGACAGGCACCTAAAGTCGGTACCTGACCAGCCAGGCTGTGGTTCGTACGTTGGACTGCGTGCGGCCAGCAGTAACAGCCTGGTTGATCAGGCTCTAGTCCAACATGAGGCCTGGTCACAGACTGGGCCGCAGCGGCGTTGACCCCTGGAATTCTCTCCAGGTAATCACAAGTAATAAGATCTACATTATTCAGTTTATATGTGGCATGGTTATTGGCCTGCCCAATATTTAGAACTTTGCATTTGTTTACATTAAACTGCATCTGCCACTTCTCCAACCACTGCATCAGTCTATTCAAATCATCCTGGAGTGCTCTAATGTCCTCATTTGAATGAATTGGACGGCCTATTTTGGTGTCATCAGCAAATTTACTTATGTTGCTATTTATTCCCTCATCTATGTCGTTTATGTAGTAAATTGTAAACAACAGGGGGCCCAAAACTGACCCCTGTGGAACACCGCTTGAGACGTGCCCCCATTCTGATTTCTCTCCATTTATGCAAACTCTTCGCCGCCTATTTGTCAACCATGCCTCTACCCAGGTAAAAATTTCTCCTCCTATTCCGTGTGCCTGTTTCCTCAGTAGCCTCTGATGTTGAACTTTATCAAAAATCTTACTGAAGTCCATATACACACTATCATATTCATTACCATGATCTACCTCCTCAAACACCTTAGTGAAAAAAGTTAGTAAATTCGTAAGACAGGAACGTCCCTTTGTAAAACCGTGTTGAGATTCATTAATCAATTTATGCTTATCAAGATGGCTACGAATTGCCTCGGCAATTATTGACTCCATAAATTTACCAACTATGGAGGTAAGGCTTATTGGTCTATAGTTCGAAGCTAAGGACCTGTCACCTCCCTTGTAAATAGGTATTACATTTGCCCTTTTCCACTTGTCTGGCACTATGCCAGTTTGTAGTGATATATTGAAAAGATTTGCCAAAGGTTTGCTAAGTTCTTCTTTACATTCCTTTAAAACTCTTGCAAACAGTTAATCAGGGACTGGGGATTTGTTAGGTTTTAATTTCTCTATTTGTCTGAAGACCATGTCACTAGTTACCCCAATCGAGCATAGTCTATTATCTTCCTGTTCTACATAATTTATTATTTCTGGAATTCCACTAGTATCTTCCTGAGTAAAAACTGAGAGGAAGTAAGTATTGAAAATTTCACACATATCCTTATTACTCTCTGTGATCTGTCCTGAGTTACTCTTAAGTGGGCCTATCTTGTCCCTAATCTTATTTCTGTATACCTGAAAGACCCCTTTTGGGTTAGTCTTTGAATCCCTTGCGACCTTAGCCTCATAATCCCTTTTTGCTTTTCTTATTCCTTTTTTTATTTCTCTCTTTAATTGAAAATATTGATTTCTTATCCGTCCATCCCCTCTTTTGATACGCCTATATATGCCTCTCTTTCGACCAATGAGATGTTTTAATCCATTGTTCATCCATTTAGGATCATTTTTGTTAGATCTAATTTCCCTACTTGGAACAAAAGTTGTCTGGGCAGCTAGAACTACGCTCAGGAAACGTCATATTGGCAACCAAACCACCTACCTGACCCATCGTAGGTCATCCCAATTAGCCCACCTAGGTAATTTCTCAGCCCATGAAGTTGGCTACACGAAAGTATGGAACAGAGACTTGATTGCAGTTACCTGGGTAATTCCATGATATATTAAAACTAAGTGATTTGTGATCGCTTTCCATAAGCTCGTCATTAACCTCAAGATTATTAATTAGTGATTCTTTGTTAGCAAGAACCAAATCAAGCAAGTTGCTACCTCTAGTTGGTTCTGTCACAAACTGTTTAAAAAAACAATCCTGAACCGTATCAAGATAGTCACTGGACTCAAGATTATCTGTCACATTGTTCCAATCAATTTCTCTAAAGTTAAAATCTCCCATTAATACAACATTTTCATATCTAGATGCCTTATGAATTTCATTCCATAGCAGCTTACTGCACTCCCTATCCATACTTGGGGGCCTGTAAATCACACCCAAATTTAATTTTTCACGTCCCTCGAGAAACTCTAGCCAAACAGATTCTGTGTCCGCTGTTTCTAATCTTATATCTTGACTAACACAACAATTTAATTTATCTCTGACATACATCGCCACTCCACCACCCTTCCTGTTGACCCTATCAGTGTGGAATAGTTTGTAACCCTGAATGTTGCACTCGGAAGGCATTTCTCTATCTTTCAGGTTGAACCAGGTCTCTGTTATAGCATTTTTTTTTTTTTTTTTATTACAATCGCCGATTCCTACCAAGGCAGGGTGGCCCGAAAGAAAACTTTCATCATCATTCATCCATACACTGATCTTGCCAGAGGGGTGCTTTTACACTACAGTTATAAACTCAACATACACCACCTCCTTCAGAGTGCAGACACTGTACTTCCCATCTCCAGGACTCAAGTCCGCCCTGCTGTTTCCCTGAATCCCTTCATAAATGTTATTTGTCGCACTCCAACAGCACTGCAAGTATTAAAACCATTTGTCTCCATTCATCCATCAAATACGCTCCACATGCTTTCTGGAAGTCAAAGCCCTCACACACAAACCTCCCTTACTACTCCCTCCTCCAGCCTTTCCTAGCCACCCCTACCCGCCTTTCCACCTACAGATTTATACACTCTTGAAGTCATCTGGGCTCTCTGTCTCCATTCTGTCTCGTTCGGCATTCTTCTACATGTCCAAACCACCTCAATCAACCCCTCCTCAGCTCTCTGGATAATAGTTTTCTAATCCACCTCCTCTAATTTCCAAACTCCAATTCTCTGCATTATATTCACACCACCATTGACTCAGACATACAAACAAACAAATTTTATTTCATTGCAGATTGCAGATTACATAGGTATCGGTAGTTACAATGTAAATTGAGTGCAAGGAGAGCCACTGACATGCCATGGCATTAGGGGCAGCTTATTCTAGTCCTTAAAAACTAGTACTTAATATTAGAGAAATTTATTGAGTTTATTCTAGTTAAAAATTATTTTCATAATTACAATATGATGAAATTTTACTGTTTAAATTATTATATAATGATATTAGATCTTAGATTGTTACAGGTGTTAAGATTCTTGAATGATAATATGGAATTGAGATTATCTTAAGGAAAATAACATTGAGCATTTTTGACATTAACTTATAATATGAGTAGGGGTAACATAATAGTAACATATTATTAAAAATTGAGATTATCGTATAGGAAAGTAACAATGAGCATTTTTCAAAGTAGTTTATAGCATGATCATTTAGGTTTGGGTGAGTAGGTGGTTTTGAGTTGAGTCTTAAATTGATTTTCAGACAAGATTATCTTAATATTTACTGGTAATGAATTCCAGATTCTGGGGCCCTTTATGTGCATAGAATTTTTACATAGGTTGATATGAACACGGGGTATATCAAAAAGTGATCTGTGTCGTGTGTTGTGGTCATGGGTCCTATTAAAGTTGGTGAGGAGAGTTTTGAGCAGAGGGTTTATATTAGAGTGTAAAGTTTTATATATGTAGTAGGCACATGAGTAAGTATGAATGTTCTTTACGGTGAGTAGTTTGAGACTTTTGAATATTGGTGGAGTATGCTGTCTAGAGTGGGAATTTGTTATCATTCTGACTGCGGCCTTTTGTTGTGTTATGAGTGGTCTAAGGTGATTTAACGTTGTTGATCCCCATGCACAGATTCCATAGGTGAGATACGGGTAGATAAGTGAATGATAGAGTGCAAGGAGAGCTGATTGAGGTACATAATAGCGTATCTTTGATAATATGCCTACTGTCTTCGAGATTTTCTTGGAAATTTGTTGTATATGTGTTTGGAATTTAAGGCTACTGTCAAGGTGGATTCCTAGGAATTTTCCCTCTGTGAGTCTTGTGATGGGTGTACCATTAAGTGTTATGTTAAGTGGAACATTTGTGACTTTGCTTCCAAACTGTATGAAGTAGGTCTTGTCAGTATTGAGAGTAAGCTTGTTAGTCGTCATCCATGTTGATATTTTCTGTAATTCGGCATTAACAGTGTTGGCCAGTATAACTGGATTTGGGTGAGAGAAGACATATGTTGTGTCATCTGCAAATAAAATGGGTTTGAGTAGTTGTGATGCATTCGGTAGGTCATTTATGTAAATGAGGAATAGGAGTGGCCCCAGGACCCAGGCCCCATTTCCTCCTTACCAGCTCCAACCATCTCACACTCACTCCCACACCCATCTAGACGAAGCTTCAGCCTCCTATTTTCCTCCTGAAGAAGTAGAACCTCCTTCAACACTTCAACCTGAGATTCTAAAACACTGCAGCGAGCCATGTGCTCGGTATCACCCCACGCTAATTCCCAGACAGCTTAGAACAGGTATGACCACACGTGACCACTGACCTCAGCGTACTGACCACTGACCTCAGCGTACCTATGAACTTCATGATTTCTTCAGAATCAGTAACAAAAGTAGTATCTATGTTTTTTTGCTTGGCATACAAGTTTGTTTGAAATGTGATGCTGTCTATCATATTTGGGGTAAAAAACTGGCTAAAATAATCAAAAGGACACATAATTGCAAGAGGCTTTTCATGTTCGTATACAGTCAAAGGGTCATTATTGATGTCAACCTTGTTCCAGTCAATCTCAGCTTGAACAGCAAGCTGATCATGAAGATCTTCTTCATCAGGGTACTCCTCGATCGTAATACCTTTCTTTTTCTTGGCTAATTTAGGCTTTTTGGATGGCCTCTCTTCCTCCTCCTCATCACTTGACACCTGTGCATCTGGAGGCACAAATTCATCACCACTGTCAAGCAATTCCAGGTCTTCTGGCTCTTGATCAAAGTCACTTTCCTCCCAAATGCAGACATATTTGGACTTCTCTTTGGAGGAAGCACCGTAAAACAAATTCTCATTGATCTGGAAGGACAATAAAAATGTTCTGTACACACCCAGACCACTATAAAATTCATATATGCATTAGAAATTTTTATATAAATATTTATTTACTGAAATTTAAAATTGGGTCTTGTAGGCAGGACCATGTTATTATGTTCTTTTTTCGTTGCACTTTTTTCAATTGCATGGTGCACTCATATTATGCTTCACAAACACATATATCTCCAAATATGCCTAAACTATTTATTTACACACTGGACACAACAATCAGTACTTACCAACATTGTAGAGAGTATAATCACAGTGTATATGAGTGTTTGTAGAGGAAAAATCCGGCTCTGGGCGACGCCAAGCTACAAGTGTTTACATTTTGGTTTTTCAACCAATGGGAAGCGAGCAGACGCCGTCCTCACTTAGCTGGAGCGACTCACAGAAGGCTTGTGATTGGTCAGAAATAGAGAACGGGAACCCAGATGCGTGGTGGGAGTAGGAAGACAGCCGCAAAAACCATGCTTTCAGGACAACTTTAAAATTGTCCTGCCTGGTAAAGGGTTAAGGGAGTAGTATCCCCGTGCGGGAGGCTGGGTACAAAACCCATCAAAAATACTAAAAAAAAAAATAAAAAAATTATTTAAGATTACTGAAAAATAGTTAAACAATCTGGCAACATTTTGGTTCAAATCTCATCTTCGTACAATGTTTCTACAGACAATTATAGTGACTATAACATTTATTGTGTTGATGCTACAGTTAGTATATATTTGCACATGTAGAGCATTTTTGGCAATATTTTACTGATTTTTTCTCTAATATATTAAAAATCGCCATTTAGTATTACAGTGGTCCCTCAACTAACGAACTTAATCCGTTCCAGGAGCTAGTTCTTTACACGAAAAGTTCGCAATTCGAAACCTTATTTCCCATAAGAAATAATGTAAATACAATTAATCCGTTCCAGACATCAAAAAATATTCACAAAAAAATTAATTTTGTAAAGATAAAATTTATAATTAAACATTTAAAATAACATTTACTTACCTTTATTGAAAAGACTTGCTGGCATCTGGAAGATAGGGAGGAGGAGTGAGAGAGTGCTTAGTGTTAGGAAAGGGAATCCCCCTCCATAAAGACTTAAGGTAACAAGTCCTTATCTGGGGTTACTTCCCTTCTTTTTCTTTTAATGCCACTAGGACCAGCTTGAGAGTCACTGGATCCCTGCCTCGTGAAATAACTGTCCACAGTCCTCTGTTTATGGCGACTTTAATACTTTCCTGAAGTGCAACATGGCTCTGTCACTGAAGTGGTTGCACAGATGGCTCATTTCAGCTTGCTCAGGGTGGTGTTTTTCAACAAAACTTTGTAACCTATTCCACACATTTCCTTAATCACTGAAGAAGGCACCTCCTTCATTCTCTCTTCCTCCTCCTGTGAAGCAATAACCTCAGCTCTGGTCTGATGCTGTTCCAGTTCCAGCTCTTGCAGCTCTTCAGTTGTTAGCTCTACCCTGTGCTCCTCCACCAACTCTTCCACATCCTCACCACTCACCTCCAACCCCAGGCTGTTCCCCAATGCCACAATATCTTCCACAACAGGCACAGGGTCGTCAGGGTCAGGGTCAGCCTCAAATCCTTCAAAATCCCTCTTTTCAACACAATCCGGCCACAGTGGTCTCCAAGCAGAGTTCAAAGTCCTGGAAGTCACTCCCTCCCAAGCCTTACCTATAAGGCCTATTCAATGCACGATATTGAAGTGATCTTTCCAGAACTCTCTTAGGGTCAATGCAGTGTCTGAGGTCACATCAAAGCACTTCTGAAACACTGCTTTGGTGTACAGTTTCTTGAAGTTTGCAATGACCTGCTGATCCATGGGCTGGATGAGAGGAGTGGTGTTAGGAGGCAAGAACTTCACTCTGATGAAATTGAAGTTGTCAGCCAACAACTCTTGCAAGTTGTGAGGATGAGCAGGAGCATTGTCCAGTACCAGGAGGCACTTGAGTGGCAATTTCTTTTCCAGGAGGTATTTCTTCACACTAGGGCCAAGCACTCCAGTCAACCATTCCATGAAAAAGTCCTTAGTAACCCATGCATTAGTGTTAGCCTTCCAATGCTCACACAAATAATTCCTATTAACATTGTGTTTCTTGAAGGCTCTGGGATTTTCTGCGTGATACACCAGTAAAGGCTTCACTTTAACCCTTTCTGGGTTTTGGTCATACTAGTACGTTTTACGCCCTGGGGTTATTGACATACTTGTACGCCTAAATTCTAGCGCCCTCAAATCAAGCAGAAACAGGCTGTTAGGCCTAGATGTGATAGAATGGGTCTGTGCGGTCAGTGTGCGCAGTATAAAAAAATTCCTGCACCACACAGTGCATAATGAGGAAAAAAAAACTGACCGTGTTTTTGGTTTAAAACAGCGACTTTGCAGTCTATTTTCGTATGGTATTTATGCTTGTATTCTTGTTTTCTTAGTCTCATTTTATAGAATAGATGATATATTACAGAAATAGAGATAATTTTGACTGGTTTCACGATGACAAGTACCTTGAAACTGAGCGCAAAGTAGCGAAAATGTTCGATTTTGGCCGATGTTCAAGAGTAAACAAATCACACCATGCGTCCAATACACATCAACTGGTGAGTCTAATATTCTTGCACAAGTGCGCTGATATTATTTATACCATTTTTACAATGATGCAGTTGTATACATAACAGTAAATCTTCTATTTTTTTGTGAGAATAAAAATTCAAAATGGAAAGCAAAAGTAATGTGAGGGGCCTGGAGACGTGACTAATGAACAGAGAAGATGTTATTTTAGTGCCAGGAATGTCTGCCTTGTTTATTATGGCCCCTATTTTGAAATTGGCATCGTTTGAAATTGGCCAAATTGCCATTTTCTGACCACTATTTTGGGTAGTTGAAATTGGTAAATAGGCGGTTTCTTGTACTCAATCGATAGAAGAAATGGAGTTCTAGTGAAATAGCTATAATTTTAGTAGACTGAAACATTGGAATTTGCCGAAAATAGGGCTCAAAGTGGGCGAAATCGTCGATGAGTAAATGTCATGGATACCGCTAACTTCGCGAAAGCATAATTCCGTTAGTTTTCGATCAAATTTCATAATTCTTGTGGCGTTATGATCGGAAAAAGATTTTCTATCATTTCATAAGAATTTTTTTTTTTTTTTTTTTTTTTTTAAATTCGTGGACCCTGAGAACGAGTTTCAGAGAGACCCCTTTGACCCCCAAAGGGTTAAAATCACCACTGGCATTGGCACACATCATAAGAGTTAGCCTGTCTTTCATAGGTTTGTGTCCTGACAGTACCTTTTCCTCCTGAGTAATGAAGGTTCTGTTGGGCATTTTCTTCCAAAACAGGCCTGTTTCATCACAATTTAACACTTGTTGGGGAAGGAATTCTTCAGCCTCTACGAACCCCTTAAATTCACTCACAAACTTTTCAGCTGCACGTTTGTCTGAGCTGGCTGCCTCACCATGCCTCACAACACTGTGTATGCCACTACGTTTCTTAAACCTCTCAAACCAGCCTCTGCTGGCTTTAAAATCACTCTCCTCAGCACTGGTTCCAGGCATTGTCTTGACAAGATCTGCGTGCAACTTCCTTGCCTTTTCACAAATTATCGCCATTTAAATACTATCACCAGCTAATTGTTTATTGTTTATCCACACCATCAACAACTTCTCAACCTCATCCACTGTTTTCAATCTCTTTTTCGTTAATATATCAACCCCTTTTGCAACATTAGCTTCCGTGATCTCATTTCTCTTTGCCAGGATAGTGCCGATACTAGATTTGTTTTTCTTGTACATCCTGGCAAGCTCACTCACACGTACGCCACTCTCATATTTTTCTACAATCTCTTTCTTCAGTTCGATGGTGGTCCTCATTCTCTTTACCACAGGGGTGCCACTAGGAAGCTTCTTTGGACCCATGGTGACTTATTTCACGGTGACAATCACTTAACCAACAATAAATACAACAAAAGTATTGTGAATGTTTGAAAGAGTACGCTGGGTAATGTTCTCTCAAGTGTAAACAATGCTTGACTGGTGTCCGCCTCACCGCGCATGTTTACCTGGAGTTTACCTGCGGGGCAGTCTGGTATGGTTCGCTTCACGAGTAAATGTTCGCTACGTTAGAAAAATATTTTGCGAAAAAAGCGTTCGTTACGCGATTTGTTCACTATATGGAGCGTTCGTTAGGCGGGGGTCCACTGTATTACAATGTGGGAGGAGCTTATCCCAGATGATTGTGAACTCAGAGGGAGACACAGTAGTGCTGGAGATGCCGTGACAGAATAATAACAATGTTATTATTTTATGTATACCTTAAGGGGGTTTTGGGGATCAATGCGTCCATGACCAGGCTTCGTGGTGGATAGGTCCTGATCCACCAGGCTCTTACTGCTGGGCGTACGTAAACCAACGTACGAACCACATCCCAGGCAGTCAGATACTGACTTTAGGTGCCTGTCCAGCTAATTTTTGTAGACAGCCAGGGGTCTATTGGTATTCCCTCTTATGTATGCTGGGAGGCAGTTGAACAGTCTTGGGCCCCTGACACTTATTGTGTTGCCTCTTATCATATTTGTGGCATCCCAGCTTTTCTTTTGGGGGATGTTGCATCTCCTGCAGAGTCTTTTACTTTCATAGGGAGTGATTTTCGTGTGCAAGTTTGGTACTAATTCCTCTAGGATTTTTCAAGTGTATCATATTATGTATCTTTCTCGCCTGCATTCCAAGGAGTGCAACTTCAACTGTTCCCAATAATTTAGGTGCTTTATGATACTTATACGTGTCGTGAAAGTTCCCTGTATATTCTCAAGGTCTGCAATTTCGCCTGCCTTGAAAGTGGCTGTTAGTGTACAGTAATATTCCAACCTAGAGAGAACAAGCGATTTGAAGAGAATCAACCTGGGCTTGGCATCTCTAGTTATGAAGGTTCTCATTATCCATCCTATCATTTTTCTAGCAGATGTGGTAGATACAGTGTTGTCATCGTTGAATGTTAGAGCCTCTGACATTATCAGTCCCAGGTCCTTCACATCAGTTTTTCACTCTATTGTGTGGTTGGAATTTGTTTTATACTCCATTACATTTTTTATTTCCTTGAATTTTCCATAGCAGAGTTCAGCATCTCCTCACTTAACAACGGAGTTCCGTTCCTAAGACCACGTCATTAAACAAATTCATCGTTAAGTGAGGAGCATACTATAATGGTAGTGAGTTTGTGTCAACCATCTTTGATATTGTTTTAATGTCACCTTTGCACCATTTATAACATTTCTGGTATACGTATTTTTAAATGTTTATACAGTAGTGTGCTGTATATTGAAATAAACAGAATAGAGGAAATCAGCTCTAATATACATTATTTAGGTATGAATACTGGTCAGAGAGCCTGTCGTAAGTTCGAGGTGTCGGTAAATGAGTATGTCGTTAAGTGAGGAGAGGCTGTAATTGAAATTTGCCTTCATTGAACTTCATATTGTTTTCTGCTGCCCATTTAAAGATTTGGTTCATGTCTGCTTGGAGACTTGCAGTGTCTTTGATGGATGACACTGTCATGCAAATTCGGGTGTCATCCAGAAAAGAGGACGTGGCGCTGTGGTTTACATCTCTGTCTATGTCAAATCTGAGGATGAGGAACAGGATGGGGGCAAGTACAGTGCCTTGTGGAACAGAGCTTTTCACTGTAGCCTCCTCAAACTTTACTCTGTTTACTACTATTTTTTGTGTTCTATTTGTTAGGAAATTATAGATAAATCTACCCACTTTTTCTCTTATTCCTTTATCACACATTTTGTGTGCTATTGCACCATGATCGCACTTGTCAAAGGCTTTTGCAAAGTCTGTGTATACAGTGGAACATCAGTACTCGAACAGCTCCGTACTCGAACAATTTGGTATTCAAACGCTTTGTTTGGTAAACAAATCGCTCGGTAGTCGACCGTTTGCTCGGCAATCTACCAAACAAACACGACCTGCCATAACTTTGCTGTAAACTATTTCGTGTTTCCTCACATTTTTTTGTGTTTTTTTTATATTACAGTGGACCCCCGGATTACGTGATTAATCCGTTCCAGAGGGCTTAACTTAAACCGAAAATAATGTAATCCGAATCTATTTTCCCCATAAGAAATAATGGAAATTCAATTAATCCGTTTCAGACTCCCAAAAGTATTAAAATAAATATTGTTTCCACATTAAATTACACAGAAAAGAATGAGATATAAAGTACATACATAAAACAGTAATAACTTGACACTTACCTTTATTGAAGAGTTGTTGATGTGTGGAAGATGGGAAGAGGAAGGAGTAGTTGCTAGTGTTTGGAAGGGAAATCCCCTTCCTTTAACACTTCAGGTACCAAGTCCTCTTCCTGAATTACTTCCCTTCTTTGTTTTTTAATGCCACTAGGACCAGCTTAAGAGTCACTGGACCCCTGTTGCTCAAAAAAGTGTTCCAGAGAGTTCTGTTTCTGGCGAATGTTTGGGGTGTGTGTTTGTGGACAGGAAAAGATAGTCCTTCAAAATGACACTAATATAAACTCTATGGCATATTTATCAATCACAATTCATCTAATAGGACATAATAAACAATATTAATAACATAGAAACATGACATATACTCTAGAATGGTGTTGTGGTGTTTGTTGTTGGGTGTATGAGGGCCACTGAAAGATACGCCTTAAATAGTGATGGCCGCAAGACACACGGCGGTGTTGTCAGTCGCCCTATACCTCAAACAACAATGGAGGAGTTTAGTTTCGTATCATTATTTTTCTATCGATTAATGGCTTAACTTACTTGCTACACTACACTGTTAATGCTACACTTTATCGCTGGCTGGCACTATAACCTTTATCAACTCCTGCTGCTCTAGTATCATAACATATCGTAGAATCACAGAATCACTTAAGAAGACACATTCTCCCCTCTCATCCCTTTACCTCAGGGCTGGCACTAGGAGCTTTTTTTTGGGCCCATGGTGGCTTATTTAGCAGTTGCAAGCACTAAAAACACTGGAATAAAGACAAAATGTATGGTATGAATGCGTGGGTGGCACTCTCAGGTAAGCAATGGCACACTGACTCTGGATGGAGCATTGTACCGTGTACGCGTCCAAGACGAATAGCATTTTCCGAGCGGTTCATCGTTTACCGAACCATTATTTTTACGGAAAAATCTATCGTCTTCCGAATTTATCGTTATCCGATGCCATCGTAATCCGGGGGTCCACTGTATTTGTTTAAATAAGTCACCATGGGGCCTAAGAGGGTTAGTGATAACAGCCGACCAAAAAGAAAATTGGTTGGGAAAAGTTTGTTTGGTACTCGGACAGATCGGCACTCGAACAGCCTTCTGGAACAAACTAAGTTAGAGTTTCGAGGCTCCACTGTACTACATCTACATTTTGTTTTTTTCTCCAGAGCATCCAAGACCTTCTCATAGTGGTCCAGTAGTTGTGAGAGGCAGTAGCAATCTGCTCTATACCCATGCTGCCCTGGGTTGTGCAACTGATGGGTATCTAAGTGGGTGGCTATCTTGTTTCTTAGAACCCTTTCAAAGGTTTTTATGATGTGGAAGGTTAATGCTGTCAGTCTGTAATTCTTTGCAATTGCCACATTTTTGGAGTGGGACTATGTCTATTGTTTCTAGTGAGTGTGGGATGATCCTTATGTCCATGCACCTTCTCCACAGAATACTCAAGGCACGTGAAAGGCTTTTCTTTCAGTTCTAGATGAACACGTAGTTCCACAAGTCTGGGCTTGGGGCAGAGTGCAGGGGCATGTCATTTATTGATTTATCAGTTTTGTGGTGTTAGGATAATATATAAAAATTCTTGAATTTACCAAATTTTGAGTCTCGGTCATAAAAAATTAATTTAGATTGTCGACAAAAAATTAATTTAGATTGTCGACCCTTAGTCTGATTAACCCTTTTGGAGTGGGTCCCATTGTTCTGCTGCTTTGAAGTCAGTGTTGGTCCCATATTACTGCGCCATGAACTCAACTCGCTTAAATAAGCTGTGAGCAGTAAATTTTGGCCTAGATATGAGAGAATGGGTCTGTGTGGTAAGTGTGCACCATCTAAAGCAAATCTTGCAGCATGCTGTGCTTAATGAGAAAAAAATGAGACCTTGGTTTTGGTTTAAAACAGTGAATTTGCTGTGTATTTTTGCTGTTGTATTCTCTGTTTCTTGGTCTCATTTGATAGAATGGAAGATTATTTTTTTTTTTTTTATAAACACATCGACCGATTCCCACCAAGGCAGGGTGGCCCGAAAAAGAAAAACTTTCGTCATCATTCACTCCATCACTGTCTTGCCAGAGGGGTGCTTTACACTACAGTTATAAAACTGCAACATTAACACCCCTCCTTCAGAGTGCAGACACTGTACTTCCCATCTCCAGGACTCAAGTCCGGCCTGCCGGTTCCCTGAATCCCTTCATAAATGTTATTTGCTCACACTCCAACAGCAAGTCAAGTATTAAAACCATTTGTCTCCATTCACCCTATCAAATACGCACACGCATGCTTGCTGGAAATCCAAGCCCTCGCACACAAAACCTCTTTACCCTCCTCCAACCTTTCCTAGGCCCCCTACCCCGCCTTCCCTCCACTACAGATTTATACACTCCGAGGTCATTCTGTTTCGTCCATCTTCTCTACATGTCCGAACCACCTCAACAACCCTCCTCAGCCCTCTGGATAATAGTTTTGCTAATCCCGCACTCCTCCTAATTTCCAAACTCCGAATTCTCTGCATTATATTCACACCACACATTGACCCAGACATGACATCTCCACTGCCTCCAGCCTTCTCCTTGCGACATTCATCACCCATGCTTCACCCATATAAGAGTTTTGGGATAACTATACTTCACATTCCTCTTAACTTCCATGGTCAGTTCTTTGTCTCCACAGACTCGAGTGCACCACTCACCCTTTTCCCTCATCAATTCTATGATTCACCTCATCCTTCATAGACCCATCTGCTGACATGTCGACTCCCAAATATCTGAATACATTCACCTCCTCCATACTCTCCTCCAATCTGATATCCAATCTTTCGTCACCTAATCTTTTTGTTATCCTCATCACCTTACTCTTTCCTATATTCAATTTCAATTTTCTTCTTTACATACCTTACCAAATTATCCACCAACCTCTGCAACTTCTCTTCAGAATTCCCAAAAGCACAGTGTCATCAGCAAAAGCAACTGTGATAACTCCTACTATGTATTTGATTCTTGTCTTTTAACCCCACACCTCTTGCCAAGACCTCGCATTCACTTCTTTACAACCCCATCTATAAATATATTGAACAACCACGGTGACATCACACATCCCTGTCTAAGGCCTACTTTACCGAGAAATAATCTCCCTCCTCCTACACACTCTAACCTGAGCCTCACTATCCTCATAAAAGCTCTTCACTGCTTTCAGTAACCTACCTCCTATTCCATACACCTGCAACATCTGCACATTGCCCCTATCCACCCTATCATACGCCTTTTCCAAATCCATAAATGCCACAAAAACCTCTTTACCTTATCCAAATACTGTTCACCTATATGTTTTACTGCAAACACTTGGTCACACACCCCTACCTTTCCTAAAGCCACCTTGTTCATCTGCTATTCTGCTTCCGTCTTACTCTTAATTCTTTCAATAATAACTCTAGTACACTTTACCTGGTATACTCAACAGACTTTCTTCTTCTTTCTTTCAACACGTCGCCGTTTCCACCGAGGCAGGGTGGCCCAAAGGAAAACGAAAGTTTCTCCTTTCACATTTAGTAATATATACAGGAGAAGGGGTTACCAGCCCTCGCTCCCGGCATTTTAGTCCCCTTCGACACGCATGGCTTACGGAGGAAGAATTCTGTTCCATTCCCCATGGAGATAAGAGGAAATAAGAACAAGAACTAGTAAGAAAATCGAAGAAATCATAGAGGGTGTGTATATATATGCTTGTACATGAATGTGTAGTGTGACCTAAGTGTAAGTAGAAGTAGGAAGATGTACCTGAAATCTTGCATATTTATGAGACAGAAAAAGACACCAGCAATCCTACCATCATGTAAAACAATTACAGGCTTTGTACACTCACTTGGCAGGATGGTAGTACCTCCCTGGGCGGTTGCTATCTACCAACCTACTACCTAAGACTCAACAAACTTATTTCCCTATAATTTTTGCACTCTCTTTTGTCCCCTTTGCCTGGAATTCATTACCAGTAAATATCAAGTTAACCTTGTCCGAAAATCAATTCAAGACTCTTCTCAAAAGTCACCTATCACCCTATACTAAATACTCATACTGTAAAAACTTCCAAACCCAATATTATTTTCTTAAGAAGATCTCATTTTGATATGTTCATCCTCCTTAACACTTGTTGCAATCTTATATCATCATATTGTCATTTAAAATCTTATAGTATCATCATTTTCTTAATTTGAAATAAAATATATACCTAGATGAAACTCTAAAAACTATTTCTAGTATTGTTATTATACTAGTATAGCATCAACATACTGTAATTTGAAATAAATTCTACAACTAGATTAAACTCAACCAATTTCTCTTGTATTGTCTTTAAATAGTATGTATAACCATTTAATAATTTAAATAATATAGAACTAGAATAAACTCAATCAATTTCTTTAGCATTAAGTACTTAGTGAATAAGTCTCTAGAATAAACTGCCCCTAATGCCATGGCATGCCAGTGGCTCTCCTTGCATTACAGTTTTATAATTGTATTATATTTGTAACTACCAATAACATTGTACACTTGTAACATGCATTGAAATAAAAATTATTATTATATTATTATTATTATTATTATACAAAGGAACAATACACACTCTCTGCCAATCCCTAGGTACCTTACCCTCTTCCATACATGTATTAAATAATAGCACCAACCACTCCAAAACTATATCTCCGCCTGCTTTTAACATTTCTACCTTTATCCCATCAATCCCAGCTGCCTTACCCCCTTTCATTCTACCCACTGCCTCACGAACTTCCCCCACACTCGCAACTGGCTCTTCCGCACTCCTACAAGATGTTATTCCTCCTTGCCCTATACACGAAATCACAGCTTCCCTGTCTTCATCAACATTTAACAACTCCTCAAAATATTCCCTCCATCTTCACGATACCTCTAACTCTCCATTTAATAACTCTCCTCTCCTATTTTTAACTGTCAAATCCATTTGTTCCCTAGGCTTCCTCAACTTATTAATCTCACTCCAAAACTTTTTGGAAGATATGGTACAAAAATAGAGATGATTTTGATTGGTTTCAGGACTGAAAGTAGCTTGAAATTGAGTTTAAATTAGTGGAAATGTTTGATTTTTGCCGATATTCCAGAGTACAGCCTCTCCTCACTTAATGACAGAGTTCTGTTCCTAAGAACAAGTTGGTAAACAAATTTGTCGCTAAGTGAGGAACATACTCTAATGGTAGTGGGTTTGTGTCAACTATTTTTGATATTGTTTTAATGTCACTGTTGCACAATTTATAACATTTCTGGTATATTTTTAAATATTTATAGAGTAGTGTACTGTATATTGTAATAAGCAGAATAGAGGAAATCAGCTCTAATATACATTATATAGGAATGAATACTGGTCAGAGAGCCCGTCATAAGTCCGAGGTGTCGGGAAATGAGTACGTCGCTAAGTGAGGAGAGGCTGTATACTTGTGCAATACGCGTCCAACTGGCCAGTCTAATATGCATTTAGGAATGCACTGACATTATTTATACAATTATTACAATAATGCAGTAGTCTTCATAACAGTAAATCTTCTATTTTTTTGTGTAAATAAAAATTCAAAATGAATGCAAGTTAGAAGCTCTGTTCCACAAGGCACAGTACTCGCTCCTGTCCTATTCCTCATTCTCATATCTGACATAGACAGAGATGTAAGCCATAGCTCCGTGTCTTCCTCTGTGGATGACACCCAAATTGCCATGACAGTGTCCTCCATTGAAGACACTGCAAGACTCCAAGCGGACATCAACCAAATCTTCAAATGGGGCACTCAAAACAATGAAGTTCAATGAAGAGAAATTTCAACTACAGTGGACCCCCGGAAATAGGCCGTAATCCGTTCCAGAAGCTAGGCCTAAAATCGAACTGGCCGATTTCTGAACCATTATTTCCCATAAGAAATAATGTAAATACAATTAATCCGTTCCAGACACCCAAAAATATTAAAAAATAATAAATTTAAATGATATTAATTATATTTCTACATACACAAAACATTATTAACACATAATTATAAATACATAATAAATACAGTAGACCCTCATTTAGCACGGTAGTTACGTTCCTGAAAACGTCGTGTTAGGTAAAATCGTGTTAGATAATTAAAAGAACTTATGGGAAAAATAGGGTTATGTTCCTGGGAGTCCCCAAAAGCCAAACAAGTTTTTAGACCAACAGATCTTGCAAAAATTGAAGAAATAATAGTATTTCTTACCTTAAATTGTGGGTAATGATGTTTGTGGATTGTAGTGAAGAGTGGATATGGATGGTGTGGCCCTACTGGGCTGAGGTGGATGGTTGTTGGTTGTCGGTAGAAGTGGATGGTAGAGGTCCTGGTGCTGAAGTCGATGGTTGTATTGGTGTGTGCATAAATTCTGTAATGGATCTCTGGGCTCTTTTATTCTGCATTTCATTATACAGCTGACGGTAAGGCATCATCAGCTGGTCTAGACCCCGTTTCAAAGCCCTGCTTCTAGCTTTGTCAGGGTCCTCTTCAATGAAAAAGTCTGCTAGTTTAGCAGCAACATGGAACTACTCACGTAACTGCTGCAATGTTAACTGTTTTTCTTCAGGTTCTTCTTCATCTTCTTCTGTTATCTCCCTCCCTTGTATCTGTGCATCAAACTCTGCCAACATTTCCTCTGGACTCATGTCTTCATCATTATCTTCTAAGAGTTCATTCACATCATCTTCATTCATATCTTCAAAACCATCACCTGGTAATCTCCTTGCCAGCTGAACAATTTCCTGAACCTGACTCTCAAGCAAGGGAAAACCAGTGAAACAATTAACTACAGAAGGCCATAACTTTCCCCAGCCTGCATTTAATGTTGATTGGGGCACTTCATTCCATGCACTTCTAGCATAGCTGATGGCATCTGCAATGTTAAATTTTCTCCAGAAGTTTGGTACTGCCAGGTTGGAGTCAGAGTCCATTGATGCAACTAGTTTTTTATAACTTTTTTTGTGTAGTTACACTTGAATGTCTGAATAACTCCCCGATCCAGTGGTTGTATCATAGATGTTGTATTTGGAGGTAAAAATACAACTTTTATATGTGGGGTCACATCCAGCAAAGCTTGTGGATGAGTACGGGAATTATCAAGAATGAAGAGAGCCTTGAATGCAAGGTTCTTGCTATGCAGGTAAAACTTGACTTCAGGAATAAAGTGATGCTTAAACCAGTCAATAAATATTTCCTCTGTCATCCATGCTGACTGGTTTGACTTCCAAATTACTGGTAAGGTGTTTTTATCCACACCTCTCAAAGGACGAGGAGTCTTAGAGCGGTAAATAACCATGGGCTTACACTTGAAATCACCTGATGCATTACCGCAAAGGAGCAAGGTGAAGCGATCCTTTGCTGCCTTGAAGCCTGGGGCACTTTTCTCTTGCTGACTGATATAAGTTCGTGTTGGCATTTTCTTCCAGAAAACACCTGTCTCGTCAGCATTAAACACTTGCTGTGGCTTATAGCCACCCTCAGAAATAAGTTCCTGAAATTCAGCAGGGAAATTATTTGCTGCTGTATGATCAGCTGAAGCACTTTCACCAGAAAACTTAATATTATGCAACTTATTATGCAACTTAAAGTTGTGAAACCAGCCTGTGCTAAACACACACTCATTTTCAGGCCTTCCTTCCTTGTCACACACTGCTTTAAACAACTGTAATGCCTTTTCCCTAATTAAGATGAAATTAAGTGGTGCACCTTTCTTTGTTTTCTGTTCGATCCACTCAAGCAACAAGTTTTCGTTTTTATTTACTTGTTGGGACCTACGTGTCATTCTTTTCATGAGGTCACATTTTGGGTTATTCATTACACAAGCTCGTATATTCGCCTCATTCTTCCTAATTGTACGAACTGACGCTTCATTAACGCCATAGGCCCTCACTATATCCACCACACGTGAGCCACTCTTAAGCTTATCTAATATCTCGATTTTCTTGGTAATTCCTAGACTTGAACGCTTAAACCTTTTCTTATCACTTGGTGGAACACTTGTATGCTTACTGGGTGCCATGATTGCTTGGCAGATTTATCAAAATGCAGTGAAAATGAGAAAATGTATGTAAATAAACACAGCGATCTTCCCGATTATTGTTGTCCTGCACGTGTACGAACCAAACTGAACGCTGGGAGGGATGCGTGGGTGGGTGAGGGTGGCTGGGGATAGCACTAGGACTCCCCACTGACTCAATGGTTTAGCCCACCGCAGGCGACCGCACGCTCAAAATTTTCCCTCAGTGAATCGCGTAATATAAGGTTTACGTCGTGTTAGATAAAAATGTGCCGCAATTCTTCAATCGCGTAATACCCAAACGCGCAACATAAAGTCGTGCTAAATGAGGGTCTACTGTAACATTTACTTACCTTTATTGATGAGAGTTGCTGGCATCTGGAAGATAGGAAGGAGGACAGGGGGGGGTTAGTGTTTGGAAGGGAATCCCCCCTTTAAGGACTTCAGGTAAAAAGTCCTTATCGGGGGTTTTCCCCTTTTTTTTTCTTTTAATGCCACTAGGACCAGCTTGAGAGTCACTAGAACCCTTGCCAAAATAACTTTCCAGAGTGCTCTGTTTTGGCACCTCTTTAAAAATTTTTCTAAATGCAACATGGCTCTCTCCCCGAACTGGTTTTCAGAGATGGCTTATTTCAGTTTTTCTCAAAATTTTGGGGTTTTTCAACAAATGTCTGCAACTTAGTCCACATAGAAACATTTCTTTAATCTCTGAAGAAGTTACTACCTCACCCCGTCCATCCTCCTGTGAATCCAAATTTTCCCCTTCTGTGTCTGATGCTGTTTCCCAATAAAACTCTTTCAGCTCTTCAGTGGGTTTGGTCTACCCTGTGGTCCTCCCCCCCCACATCCTCACCCTCAACTCCAACCCCCGGCTGTTCCCCAAAAACCCCAAAAATTTTTTCCCCCAACAGGCCGGGGTCGTCAGGGTCAGGGTCAGCCTCAAATCCTTAAAAACCCTCTTTTTAACACAATCTGACCCCAGTTGTCTCCCAAACAGGTTAAAGTCCTGGAAGTCACTCCCTCCCAAGCCCCTTTCCTATAAGG
>WNWK01017513.1:0-42287 GCA_009830355.1 Cherax destructor | reverse complement strand
TCGTCCTCCCTATCTTCCAGATGCCTGCAACTATCTTCAATAAAGGTAAGTAAATGTTATTTATATTATATTTTTTGTGAATATTTTTGGGTGGAACGGATTAATTGTATTTACATTATTTCTTATGGGAAATAAGGTTTCGAATTACGAGCAATTCGTCTTAAGAGCTAGCTCCTGGAACGGATTAATTTCGTTAGTCGAGGGACCACTGTACTATTTTGTTATGCCTCCTGACAGCAGGAACGGATTAATAGTATTTCCATTATTTCTTATGGGGAATATTAAATCGCCTTTCAAACATTTCGTGTTAAGAACAAGCTCCTGGAACGGATTATATTTGAATAGCGAGGGTCCACTGTACTCACAATAGCCCCTCTGTCCTCTAACAGTTGTTTATATCTTACCCTAACTGCCTCCTCCTTTACTTTATAAGCCTTCACCTCTCTCTTACTTGCTGCTTCCATTTTCCTTTTATCCCATCTACCTTTTACTCTCACTGTAGCTACAACTAAAAAGTGATGTGATATATCTGTGTCCCCTCTATAAACATGTACAGTGGACCCACGGATTTCGTAGGTGTCGGATTTCGTAAAATTCAGAATTAGTAACATTTTTTCGTTAAAATATTGGTTCAGTATTCATAGATCCGCTCAGAATTAGTAATTCGTCCAGGATGCGTACGTGAGGCCCACACGGCCCAACACTCCATCCAGAGTCAGTGTGCCATTGTTTACCAGCGAATGACGGTCACCCACGCATTCATACCATACATTTTGTCATTATTCCATTGTTTTTAGTGCTTGCAACTGCTAAATAAGCCACCATGAGCCCAAAGAAAGCTCCTAGTGCCAGCCCTTTGGTAAAGGGCTGAGAGGGGAGAATGTGTCTTCTTAAGTGATTCAGTGATTCTATGATATGTTATGATACTAAAGCAGCAGGAGTTGATAAAGGCTATAGTGCCAGCCAGCGATTAAGTGTAGCATTAACAGTGTAGCAAGTAAGTTAGGCCATTAATCGATAGAAAAATGATGACACGAAACTTAACTCCTCCATTGTTGTTTGAGGTATAGGGCGACTGACAACACTGCCGTCTGCTGCTGCTGCCATTTACCACCACTATGCAAGGCTTATCTTTCAGTGGCCCTTATACACCCAACAACAAACAACACAACACCAGTCCTCACATTCGTAATGACATACTTTATTCATTCTAGAATATATGTTATGTTTCTATGTTATTAATATTGTTTATTATGTCATATTAGAGGAATTGTGACAGATAAATAAGCTGTAGAGTTTATATTAGTGTCATAATGAAGGACTATCTTGTCCTGTCCCCAAACACACACCCGTGTAGCCAGCACAATTCCAAACATACGCCAGAAACAGAACTCTCTGGAACACTTTTTTGAGCGACAGGGGTCCAGCGACTCTCAAGCTGGTCCTAGTGCCATTAACCCTTTCAGGGTTATTGATGTACTAGTATGGCTTACGCACTGGGGTTATTGACGTACTAGTACGCATAAATTCTAGCGCCTTCAAATCAAGGGGAGAGAGCTGGTAAGCCTGCATGTGTTAGAATGGGTCTATGTGGAAGTGTCGCAGTAGAAAAAAATCTATGCACCTGCATTGCATTGTGGGAGTGGTAATTCAGTACGCCTTTGTCACCAAGCCATGGGGTAAGGAATACCTCACTCCGGCAGTGTGAGTGGTAGGGAAGGCATTGGGGGGAGTGGGGAAGGCAGTGGGGGGAGTGGGAAGACAGTGGAGTGGGTGGGGAAGACAGTCTCTGAGACAGAGACAGAAAGAGAGACAAACAGACAGGCAGATAAAAGTGAAAACAAATAAAGGGAAGGCAATGTACACTCATTTGTCAAATGTCATCACTCTGATAAGAGGAGGCTAACCTGTCACCCTTGGCTGGCAGGGAGACAGGGAGGGAGGCAGGGAGGGAGGAAGGCAAGGCAGGGAGGGAGGAAGGCAAGGCAGGGTACCCACATCAAATGTCAAAACTAATTAGTTTAGCTGATAATAATAAGATAAGAGGACCCTCACCCCTCATCAATGTCACTTGTAATTAGATTACTGATAAGACTGACACACTTACCACCATGCTTCAACAATAATAATAATAATAATTATTATTATTATTGTATTTTCCCTGCCAGTCAGTCAGTCAGTCAGTCAGTCAGCCAGCCAGCCAGCCAGCTGGCTGGCCATCCATGCAACCAGGTGTTCAGCCAGCCAGTCAGCCAGCTGGTCAGCTAGCCAGTCAGCCAGCTGGTCAGCTAGACAGCCAGCTGGTCAGCCAGCCAGCCGGTCAGCCAGCCAGCCGGCTGGCCATCCATCCAGCTGGTCAGCTAGCCAGCCAACTGGTCAGCTAGCTAGCCAGCCAGCCAGCCAACTGGTCAGCTAGCCAACTGGTCAGCTAGCCAGCCAGCTAACTGGTTAGCAAGCCAGCCTGCTAGCTGGTCAGCCAGCCAGTCGGCTGGCCATCAATCCAGCCAGCTGTTCAGCCAACCAGCCAGACAACCAGTTGGTCAGGTAGCCAGCCAGCCAGTTAGTCAGCTAGCCAGCCAGCCAGCTGGTCAGCTAGCCAGCCAACTTGGTCAGCAAGCCAGCCAGCTAGCCTGCTAGCTGGTCAGCCAGCCAGCCAGCCAGCTGGTCAGCCAGCAGTTAGTGTGTAGTATAAAAGGAGTGTATATATATACAAAATATGGTTTATATTGGTCTCACAGGACATAAAAGTTACTTGACAAAATAAAATGTTAAAAAATAAAAGAAAAAAGTATAAAAAAAATAAATTAACTATTACCAGGTGACAGGCAGTCAGCGATGTTGCCGTAAGCGGTTCCATTTTGGTCAACTTCAATCCTCTATATATCCGTAAGTATTGATCGCAAAAAATGTATTTTTTAGCCTATTAGATTTAGAAAAAAATAACTATCATTTCATAAGAAAAAATAAAAAAACTTTTTTTGAAATTCATGGACCCTGAGAACAGAGTTTCGGACCCCCTTGGACCCTGAAAGGGTTAACCCTTTGGGGGTCGACAGGCCCTCTCCCAAACTCATTCTCAGGGTCTTAATTTTTTTGGAAAAAAAAAATTTTTCTTATGAAATGATACAGAATCTTTTTCCGATCATATAAACACCAAAAGTATGAAATTTGATGGAAAACTTATGGAATTATGCTCTCGCGAGATTATCGGTCTCAATTATATTTACGTATCGGAGATTTCGCCCAATTTGAGCCCTATTTTTGGCCTATTCCAATGTTCCAGTCTACTAAAATCATAGCTATTTCGCTAGAACTACATTTTTTCTATCGATTGAGTACAAGAAACCGCCCATTTACCAATTTCAACTACCCAAAAAAGTGGTCAGAAAATGGCAATTTGGCCAATTTCACACAAATTTCAAAGGATGCCAATTTCAAAATGGGGTCCAAGCCCCTCTTACATTACTTTTGCTTTCCATTTTGAATTTTTATTCTCACAAAAAAATTGAAGATTTACTGCTATGTATACAACTGCATCATTGTAAAAATGGTATAAATAATATCAGCGCACATGTGCAAGAATATTAGACTCGCCAGTTGATGTGTATTGGACGCATGGTGTGATTTGTTTACTCTTGAACATCAGCAAAAATCGAACATTTTTGCTAATTTGAACTCAATTTCAAGGTACTTGTCATCATCAAACCAATCAAAATCATCTCTATTTCTGTAATATAACTTCCATTCTATCAAATGAGACCAAGAAAACGAGAATACATCAATAAATACCATATGAAAATAGACTGCAAAGTCGCTGTTTTAAACAAAACAAATGGTCGGAGTTTTTTTTTCTCATTATGCAGTGTGTGCTGCAGGATTTTTTTTATACTGCAAACATTGACCACACAGACCCATTCTTTCATATGTAGGCCTACCAGCCATTTCCCGCTTACTTTAAGGCCACTAGAATTTACACGTACTAGTACAGCACCGACCCTGGCGCATAAAACATACTAGTACGGCACCGACCCCGAAAGGGTTAAAACACAAAGAAGGGAAGTAACCCCAGAAAAGAACTTGGTACCTGAAGTCTTAATGGAAGGGGATTCCCCTTCCAAACACTAGCAACTCCTCCTTCCGTCTTCCACACATCAACAACTCTTCAATAAAGGTAAGTGTCAAATTATTACTGTTTTATACTTCATGTCTCATTGTTTTCTGTGTAATTTAATGTAAAAACTAAATTTATCTTAATACTTTTGGGTGTCTGAAACGGATTAATTGAATTTCCATTATTTCTTATGGGGAAAATAGATTCGGAATTAGTAAGATTCGGTATTAGTAGCGCCCTCTGGAATGGATTAATTACTAAAACCGGGAGTCCACTGTACATCCTGAAGTCTACCCAACAGTCTTTTATCTACCAATACGTAGTCCAACAAACTATGTCTCATTACGCCCTATCTTGCATACTTATTTATCCTCTTTTTCTTAAAATATGTGTTACCTATTATTACAACCTCAGGTTCAATGGCCTGTTAACCTGAGTGTAAAAGGGAGCTTGGAGCAAAGAAACACAGTAGAAAATGCTTTGAATTTGTATTTCCTTCACCAAGCAGTTAGATTAATATCAGACTTTTGTCTTTTCCTTCACCAATTATTACAAAAGGGCTATACAAGTATTTACACTATATACACAAAGAGTAGTATTAGTGTACGCCACGGTTGTCAAGGCAAAAACAGCAGCCAAAAGACAAACCACCTTCCACAACCAGCTCAATGCAGGAATTCCAATGACAAACTGCGAGTGGTATCCACGTCACCTTTGTCATTGTTAAACTCGCATTTTAATTGGCTGAACCGAGTCGTTGATTTGATGATGGGGCCCCATCGCCAAACCCTTAACGATGGTTCGCTGGTTGGAGGGGAGCCTATGTGGGTGTGTTTAACATGCTTCAAATAAAGATTACATACTCTTTGCATGCAACACCTATAACCAAACCCCTTTCTATACAAAGTTCAATCAAATGCTCCCCATTATCATTTACGCCTGGCACCCTCTCTAAACGCTTCTCCTACTTTGGCATTTAGGTCCCCTATAACAATTACTCTCTCACTTGGCTCAAACGCTCCTACACACTTGCTTAACATCTCCCAAAACCTCTCTCTCTCTCTCTCCTCTACACTCCTCTCTTCTCCAAGTGCATACATACTTATTATAACCCACTTTTCACATCCGACCCTTATTTTAATCCACATAATCCTTGAATTTATATATTTATATTCCCTCTTCTCTCTCCATAACTGATCCTTCAACATTATTCCTACCCCTTCCTTAGCTCTAACTCTCTCAGATACTACTGACGTAATCCCATTTATTTCTCCCCACTGAAACTTGCCTACCCCCTTCAGCTTTGTTTCACTTAGGGCCAGGACATCCAACTTCTTTTCATTCATAACCTTTGCAATCACTTCTTTTTTATCATCTGCACTACATCCACGCACATTCAAACATCCCAATTTTATAAAGTTCTTCTTTTCCTTTTTTTTTGTAATTTATACAGGAGAAGGGGTTACTAGCCCATTGCTCCTGGCATTTAGTCACCTCCTACGACACGCATAGCTTACGGAGGAATAAATTCTGTTCCACTTCCCCATGGACATAAGCAGAAATAAACAAGAACAAGAACTAGGAAGAAAATAGAAGAAAATCCAGAGGGGTTAGTATATATATGCTTGTACATGCATGTGTAGTGTGACCTAAATGTAAGTAGAAGTAGCAAGACATACCTGCAACCTTGCATGTTTATGAGACAGAAAAATACACCAGCAATCCCACTATCATGCAAAACAATTTCAGGCTTCTGTTTCACACTCATTTGGTAGGACAGTAGTACCTCCCTGGGTGGTTGCTACTACCTAATTGTAAATTAAAGAGGAAACTTAAATTACTTACTTGTCATTGTATTGCTTCAATGCCAGAGTCACTGCATAAGTAATAACACGCTGAGGACTTCTACTACGTCTGAAGCCAATTTCCCGGGACGGTACACCAAATAAAATATCGGCTACATTTGTCTGACCTTCATAACTTGCCTGCAAGACAATTATCCATAATCCATCTGCACAGTATGAACACAGTATCATGATAACACTGGGCTAGAGCAAAAATACTTCGGATATAAAACTAGTCATTCCTTACTTATTTTGGGTCACTGAACAGAGATATGATGTTTAAAATTGCAAATTGGCTCTATTTATAAAGATATTTATTCATGCCTGTTGCTGTAAAGAGGACAGACTCTTGATTCAAGCCCATAATACATAACTGTTTAAACCATGAATACACTTTCCTATAGCCACAATGTGTTATTGTTAAAAAATATATACAATTTCCTTGAGCCAATCAATTGTTCATATGGTCATATTTGTTTCCAGCTTCCCAAAAACTATTTAGTGAAAAACACAAAACTGTTTACATTTGAAAACCAGTATAATGACTTAATCTAACTTGCACTTAATACCAGAAAAGAAATAATATATAAACAGAAGCACAATAAATACAAATACAGTAAGTACAAATAAAAATGAGAGAGCACATTCATTAGTTATACATGCAGTGGAGGAGATGGAACTAAACACTGCTGAGAGAGTTGTCTCTCACATGTGACATGCCTGAAATGTCTGATAATGAGTTGTACTCGTCACAGCATTTAAAATCCACTTGTATAATTAATGTTTTAAGGGCAAGTGTCCAGTTATAGTTCTTAATATGAAACAATACCTGAGACAGAAGAGTGAAGCAGTGCTGGATGCCACTATCATTTAACGCTCATTTACATATCATGAATACAAATGAAACTGTGTAAAAACTCTTATGCAAATAAAGAAGCTCAAGGGAGAACAGCCTACAATAAGAAACTAAATGTTGTACAATGTTAAACAAATTAAAAAGAAATGTCAGTGTCAGAATTCCCCATAATTGTCACTGTCTCTCTATACTTCAACAATTTGCATGTGGGTCTGCATGTTGTATGAATAATAAATTACTTAAAATAATATTATGTCAATAAACCATTATTAATACTGAATCTTTCTTACAAAAAATTAAATTTAATCAACTATAGTAAACCCTATTGCAATGTGACTTCACAGTCCATGATACGCTTGTAACACAATTCAAAATGCAGAACCAAAATTCAATAATGTTCAAAAAACTTGATATTATGGTCCATAAAGCTTTGAAGAATGAGCCAACATGTGGAATATTGGTACTACATGCCACAGCATTAGGTTACATGCATCATTTGGATGCTACATGCCATGGTACACGACTCCTTCGCTTACTCGAACTGACAATTCAAGCTATGTACTTATGGTTGCGTTCTGGAAATGACTTTTACCTCCTCAATCCATGTTTATCAAGATACCTTGGATATTCTCTTCACTATCACAGTACATTGTATATATGGATTTGGAAAAAGTACATCATCATTCAATAAACTGGCCACATCCCACCAAGGCAGGGTGGCCCAAAAAGAAAAACAAAAGTTTCTCTTTTTGAATTTAGTAATGTATACAGAAGAAGGGGTTACTAGCCCCTTGCTTCGGGCATTTCAGTTGCCTCCTACGACACACATGGCTTACAGAGGAAGAATTCTATTCCGTTTCCCCATGGAGATAAAAGGAAATAAACAAGAACAAGAACTAGTAAGAAAATAGAAGAAAACCAAAGGGATGTACAGTGGACCCCCGGATTACGTACTGCTCCAAACTCGAACAATTATGTAAGTGTATTTTTGTAAGTGTATTTTTGGGGGTCTAAAAGGACTAATCTAATTTACATTATTCCTTATGGGAACAAATTTGTTCGGTAACGGCACTTGAACAGCATTCTGAAACAAATAATGACGTAATCTGGGGGTCCACTGTATAACACATGTATTGCACATGTATAACAAAGAAAGGCACAATACCCTGACTGGAACAATACACACACAACCCGCACATATAAAAAAGAGAGGAGCTTACGACGACGTTTCGGTCCGACTTGGACTATTTACAAAGTCACACTGACTTTGTAAATGGTCAAATGGCGACGTTCATAAGCTCCTCTCATTTATATGTGCGGGTTGTGTGTGTATTGCACATGTATGTGTAGTGTAACAAAAGTGTAAGTAGAAGTAGCAAGACATACCTGAAATCTTGCATGTTTATGAGCCAGAAAAAAAAGACACCAGCAATCCTACCATCATGTAAAACAAATACAGGCTTCCATTTTACACTCACTTGACAGGACAAAAAAGTACATGATAAGGTGAATATGGAAGCAATGTGGCAGATGTTGCAAATATATGGGATAAGTGGCAGGCTACTAAAAGAAGTAAAGAGCTTTTATGTTGGTAATGAGGGGTGTTAATGTTGCAGTTTTATAACTGTAGTGTAAAGCACCCCTCTGGAAAGACAGTGATGGAGTGAATGATGATGAAAGTTTTTCTTTTTCGGGCCACTCTGCCTTGGTGGGAATCGGCCGATGTGTTAATAAAAAAAAATAATGAGGTTCAGGTTAGGGGTATGCAGGAGAGGGATTATTTTTCCAATAAAAGAAGGTCTTACCCAGGCATGTATGATGTCATCATGGTTGTTTAACATTTATGGATGGGGTTGTAAAATGGTAGATAAAATGGCAGGATGTTGGAGAGAGGACTGGGATTAAAAGATAATGCTGAAGGAAGGGTGAAGATGTTGCAGTCTGAAAGGTCATCTGAAATGTAATGTTAGCATGCCTATGGCAAGTCAGTGATAGAATAAATGATGGTGAAAATGCTTCTTTTTATATAAGTTACCCTACTTAAGTAGGAGATGGCCGGTGAATTAAAAAAAATGAAACATTGTAGAAGAAGTCATATTTGCTCTTTTTCAACGATACAGTTCTTTAGGGAGATTCCGAAGAGAAGCTGCAAAAGTTGGTGAAAGAATTTAGTAGCATATAAAAAAGAATGAAATTAATAATAATAATAATACAGTGGACCCCCGCCTAATGAGCACCCCAGAAATCGTACAATTATGTAAGTATAATATTGTAAGTGCTTGTGGAAGTGTATTTTTGGGGGTCTGAAATAGACTAACCTACGTGACATTATTTCTTAAGGAAGTAAATTCGTTCGGTAATGGCACTTGAGCAGGCTTCTGGAATGAATTTTGCTCGTTAGGCGGGGGTCCACTGTAATAATAATAATAATAATTTTATTTTGACACAATACAAGGTTGTACTACATAGTTCTAGGTATACATGAGGTGTCCATGCCAAAAGCCCCTAATATGCTGAGCATTGTGGGCATTCTTAAAATTAACAGTAGACTACATGGTAAAAAATTTTGGTTGATAATTTACAAAATAAGTATAATTGTGTATTTAAGTTGTGAAATTTGAATATAAGTTGAACATAATAATTTGTTAATTGCAGCAATGCAATTAATTAAATCAGATCAAACAAATAAAAACAATTTGTTGTGTTGCAAGTACAGTTTATATGTTCATTAGATAAGTTACACAGAGTACAAGTGAGAGGATTATTTTATTTGTTAATGCTATAGAAACAGAGCTCAGTATGCATTATTTATAACAGGTTTTTACATTTAAGTGATTAATCAACTTTGTTGGTAAAGTTAAATATTGTGCACTTAGGTTTGGATGAGAAGGTGATTTTTTAGCAGTGCTTTGAACTGAGGTACAGGCAGGGTTTCTTTGGCAATCACAGGTAATGAATTCCAAATTTTCAGGCCTTTAATGTGCATTGCGTTTTTGCATAGTGTTAGATGGACACGGGAACATCGAGGAGTGATCTGTGTCTTGTGTTATGGTCATGTGTCCTGTCCTGTTAAGGTTGGTAAGGAGAAGTTTGAGTGGTGGGTTAATATTTGAGTTTAGTGTTCTATGTATGTAATAGGCACAGTAAAAAGTATGGATGTCTTGTATGGTGAGTAAGTTTAGATTTTTGAATATTGGTGGAGTATGTTGTCTGGAGTGGGAATTTATCATCATTCTAACTGCAGCCTTTTGTTGTGTTATTAATGGTCTAAGATGAGTTATTGTTGGAAAGAGCAAGGCAATGAAAGACTGAATATCAAAATGACCCTTAGAATAGAAATGGCATGAGACAATATTAAAATAGAAACCACAATTAACCCTTTCGGGGTCGGTGCCATACTAGTACGTTTTACGAGCATGGGTTGGTGCCGTACTAGTACGCGTAAATTCTAGCAGCTTCAAATTAAGCGGGAAACAGCTGGTAGGCCTAGGGATGAGAGAATGGGTCTGCGCGGTCAGTGTTCGCAGTAGGAAAAAAATCGGGCACCCAGTGGTGCATTGTGGGAACACCATTTCAGTACACCTTCTCCACCATGCCTCGCAGCAAGAAACACCTTACTCCTCGGCGAATTGGGACACTTTTATTCATCAGTGACAGTTCTAACAGTGATGGGGGTGTCAGTGAAGGTGACTTTCAAGGTTTTGAGGCGGTTGTGACCGAAACTAGTGACCATAATACCGGTATAAGTGAGGAAAACCCAGACGACCCACAGCCGTCCACCTCTGGTGCTGTGGCGTCTTGTTCACGCCAGTTGTACCAGAACAAAGGCGGAAACTCCTATTTACTCATATCCCGGACTCAGATGTGAGCAATGGTGATGATACTGATAGTGACTATGAACTCCAAGCCCTTAGAAATAGTTCCAGTAGCGCGAGTGAAGAGGAATATTCACCAGTGAAGCGTCAGTATATACGACGGTATATGCGCTCTGGTAGTGTGCCATATGCTCTTTAAAGGGTTAGGAGTACATCCCGTGGGCGTACAACAGGAAGTGATAGAGAAAATGATGATGATAGCGTTGCAATTGGTATGAGAAATGTGCATGCAACTGGTAGTGGTGGTGCTGGTGCGGCACGCGAGGCACCAGCAGTGGACCATGCTGGCACCCACGCCGCTGAGTCAGCTCAGTTACAACAAAGACAACCCTCACCCACCCACCAACCCCCACAACTACAACCTCCACTTCCACAACCCCCACAACCACCTGTAAATATCCAGTACCCACCAGCAGACCGCACCTGGGATTGGCAGAAAGCTGCGAATTTTATTCCCAATCCCCATCAGTTTGATGAAAGTCACAGTGGATTACGCCCATCTTGTCCACTTGGGAACAATGCCACTGAACTGGAATGTTTCCAGTTATTCTTTGACGAACCCCTGATAGACATTATTATCAGAGAAAGCAACAGATACTTCGATTACACAATGGCAAACACGATTCTTTCACCAAAATCACGTCTACACCAGTGGAAGGAGACAACTGTGGCAGAGATGTATCTTTTCTTTGCCACAATAATGCTTATGCCACATGTGTATAAGCACCGTATCAAATCATATTGGTCAACAGACAGATTGATTGCAATACCAGCTTTCAGTGATATTATACCAGTGAATCGATTTGTGCTACTTCTACGCATGTTGCATTTTCAGACAAAACCAGCCTGACAGAACCGACAGGTTATATAAGATTAGGAATGTGTTTCTGTATCTGAAAGAGAAATTCAATACGTATGTATTTTTATCCCTTCAGGAAGCTTGTTATTGACGAGTCACTGATTCTGTTCAAAGGTAGACTGTCATTCAAGCAGTATATACCAAGCAAGAGAAAACGCTTTGGTATAAAGTTGTTTGTGCTTTGTGATTGCTACAGTGGTCTTGTATTGGATATTATTGTGTACACTGGAAGTAATACATTGAAAGTTACCAGGAAGTTACTGGGTATCTCTGGTGATGTGGTTATAACAATGATGGAACCATATCTTGGCAAGGGGCATATATTATATACTGATAACTGGTACACAAGCCCCTCCCTCAGTGATTTTTTGCGAGTGAACTTGACAGATGTGTGCGGTACAGTGCGTGCAAATCGTAAGCATATGCCTAGGTTCAATGCAGACACTCGTAGAGGTGAGGTGCAGGCGTTTGCTGCCAATGATATCATGGCATTTCGGTGGCATGACAAACGAGATGTCATACAGTTGTCATCAATTCACCCTAATGAAATGGCAGACAGTGGCAGGGTGAATACAGAGACCGATGAACCCATTCTAAAACCTGCAGCTGTGATGGACTACACTCTCAATATGCGTTCAGTGGACAAATGTGACATGCAGATTGGGTTTGCTGATTGTGTTAGAAAGAGTTATAAGTGGTACATAAAACTCTTTTTTCACATTCTGGACATTTCCATGTTCAATGCTTATAATGTTTATAAGTTGAAGACCACAAACAAACCACCATATGGCGAATTTTGTTTGTCTGTTATCAGGCAAATACTAATCACCAAGTACCAAGAAACACCACCTGCAATAGAAAACCGCCCACGAAATTACCAACAATTACCCTCTCGTCTGAGGCTTGGTGGTGAACACTTCCTAACAAAACTGCCTGCTACTGCTTGCAAGAAAAAGGCTCAGAAGAGGTGTTATGTCTGTGCACATACAAAAAGACGCCCACAGCAACGCAAAGACACTCGTTTTATGTGTGTGGAATGTGAAACACCACTGTGCATGGAACCATGTTTCAGAGACTTCCACAGGCTGCAGAAGTTCTAGAAACATCTGCAGTGACTCAATGTGTATATATATGATTGAACAATAGTTATAAACATAATTGTACATTGTACATTGTTGTAAATATGTTTTGTAAACAACTAGTGATAACAAACTTTGTGGCATTATTTTATAAGAAATAGCGAGTGAATATTTGAAAAACAGCACTTATACTGGTCTCACAGTCCATAAAAGTTATTTGAAAAAAAAAATTAAATTTCATCAGAAAACAACTTCAAAAAAAAAAAAAAAAAAAAAAACGATTACCGGCCAACCGGAAGTCGCCGATGTTGCTGTCATCAGATCATTTTGGGTCAACTTGAAGCCTCCATATCTCCGTAAGTATTGATCGCAAAAAATTTTTGTTTAGCTATTTAGATTCAGAAAAAAAAACTCATTTCATAAGAAAAAATTAAAAAAAAAATCCGAATATTTTTTGGCCCCAGGAACACGTTTCCGAGAAGGCCTGTCGACCCCCAAAGGGTTAAGGTACTCAGATAACTGAAGGATGTGAGTACTGAAGAAATAAATGTATTCAAATATCTGGGAGTGAATCTGTTGGCCCTCTGTTATTTCTCATTTATATCAATGATCTCCCCAACACATCTTATCTCTTTAAACCTGTTCAATTTTCACAATGACACTACTTACATCTTCTCCCACTCAAATCCAACAATGCTTAGTGACACTGTTAACAACAAACTACTCAAAGTATCTATGAGAATGATGATCAACAAACTCACCCTCAATATAAACAAAACCTACTACACACTGTTTGGAAACAAAGTTTTAAATATCCAACTTGACATATTGATCAATGGTTTCCCCATTGCAAGACACACTGAGGGGAAAATTTGAAGGTCTTCACCTTCACTGCAACCTGAAATTTCATACCCACATCTATTTAGGGTACTATGTATCCCAAACAGTACTACTTACAATATACAACTCTTTAATCTACCCTTACCTCACTCACCTACGGTGCTCATCACGGCATTATGCCGGGTGAGCGCCCCAGCATAATGCCGTGATGAAAATCAAAGGCCTACCACCATACAGGGGGACCTTTTTTTTGTCAGTGCATTCTGCTGGGTAGCAGCCATTAGCATGATGTCACGGCCTGCCGCCACACTTCACAGTGACTTCTCATTGCTCACTGGGCTGCCATGGTGAGAGGAAGTGTTGCACTGTTGTCTCTCATCTGCCCCATCTTTTGTCCGATGTTCCCTTTGGTTTTGGGGCTATACATGTTTGATTATGGGTAAAAGGAAGTCTTTGACACCTGAAACTAGAGCTGGAGAATGTTAGTGTGTGTGAGCGTTCAGTGAGGAACTGGGAGCAGCGTTTCAAGGCTGGTGGTGGTGTTGAGTTACCATCTGGCAAACCTCGGCCTGGCCCCTTGAGGAAGACATCTGTTCGTACATTAACTGTGTTAAAGAAGCACGCTTATGGAGGAAGAATTCTGTTCCACTTCTCCATGGAGATAAGAGGAAATAAACAAGAACAAGAACTAATAAGAAAACCCAGATGGGTGTGTGAATATATGCTTGTACAGTGGACCCCCAGAGTTCGTTGGCATCGGAGTTAGTGAAAATTGGAGTTAGTGATATTTTTTCGCAAAAATATTGGTTCGGTGTTCGCGAATCCACTCTGAGTTCGTTATTCGTCCCGGACGCATACGCGTGGCCTGAGCAGGCCCGGCACTCCATTGTTTACCAGCGAGCGACCGCCACCCACACATTCATACCATATATTTTGTCATTATTCTAGTGTTTTTAGTGCTTGCAACTGCTAAATAAGCCACCATGGGCCCCAAGAAAGCTCCTAGTGCCAGGCCTGTGGTAAAGAATGTCAGAAATATGGTAGAATTGAAGAAGGAGATCATTGCAAAATATGAATGTGGATTTCGTGTCGCTGAGCTGGCCAGGCAGTATGGCAAAGCCTATTCAACCATCGCTTCCATTGTGGCCAAGGGAAAGGAAATCAAGGACGCTGTTGTTGCGAAAGGTGCAAGTATGGTCACAAAACAGAGATCGCAAGTATACTGGAAGATGTTGGACTTTGTTGTTGTTGTGGATCAACGAGAAACAATTAGCAGGAGATAGTGTTACGCAGGCGATAATATCTGAAAAAGCAAGGCAATTGCATGGTGATCTCGTCAAGAAAATGCCTGCAACGAGTGCTGAAGTGAACGAATTTAAAGCCAGCAAAGGCTGGTTTGACAGATTTAAGAAGCGTAGTGGCATACATAGTGTTGTGAGGCATGGTGAGGCAGCCAGTTCTGACAAAAGTGCGGCTGAAAATTACGTGAATGAATTCAAGAGGTACATAGAGACTGAACAATTCCAACCCCAACAAGTGTTCAATTGTGACGAAACAGACCTGTTTTGGGAAGAAAATACCAAACAGAACCTTCATTACACAGGAGGAAAAGGCACTCCCAGGACACAAGCCTAAGAAAGACAGGCTAACTCTGATGTTGTGTGCTAATGCTAGCGGGGATTTTAAAGTGAAGCCTTTAGTGGTGTATCACTCTGAAAATCCCCGAGCGTTTAAGAGATGCAGTGCGCCAAGTCTATTTGTGTGTGATGTGGAAGTCTAACAATAAGGCATGGGTCACTAGGAAATTTTCTTGGATTGGTTTTATGAAGTGTTTGGCCCCAGTATGAAGAAATATCTCGATGAAAATAATTTGCCACTTAAGTGCCTCCTGATAATGGACAATGCTCCTTGTCATCCTCCAGACTTGGTAGAGCAAATTGTGCAGGGCTTTAAGGTCATCAAAGTGAAGTTCTTGCCCCCTAATACCACTCCTCTTCTCCAGCCCATGGACCAGCAAGTCATTTGCAACTTTAAAAAACTCTACACAAAAGCAATGTTTCAAAAGTGCTTTGATGTGACCGTAGACATGAATATGACCCTAAAAGACTTTTGGAAAAATCATTTCCATATCCTGCATTGTGTAAACTTTATAGGTAAGGCTTGGGAGGGAGTGACTACCAGGACTTTGAATTCTGCCTGGAGAAAATTGTGGCCAGACTGTGTCCTAGAGAGGGATTTTGAAGGTTTTGGGGCTGAGCCTCAGAACCCTGAACCTGAGCCTGTTGTGGAAGAAATTGTGGCACTGGGCAAGTCCATGGGGTTGGATGTTTGTACCGAGGATGTGGAACAGTTGGTGGAGGAGGACAATGAAGAGATAACCACTGAAGATCCGCAAGACCTTCAACAGCAACAACAGACCACAGTTCAGGAAAATGGTTCAGAGGACGAGGAGGAACAGAGATGGAGGAAGGTGCCTTCTTCAAGGATTAGGGAGATCTGTGCCAAATGGGCTGATGTGCAAGGCTTTATGGATGATTATCACCCTAACCAAGCTGTTGCAGGCCATGTTGGCCACATGTACAATGACAATGTGGTGTCCCATTTCAGGGATGTTTTTTAAGAAATGCCAGACACAGAGCTCCCTGGACAGATTTTTTGTGAGAGAAAGTTCCAGTGACTCTCAACCTGGTCCTAGTGGCATTAAAAGAAAAGGGCCAGTGTTACGGCCCCCTACCTAAATAGGAGTTAGGTAATTACCCTGCTGGCCGGCAGTCAATGGTTACGTCATCAGACCCGATGTTTGACTGCTGAGCCGGCTTGACTGACAGTGTCAACCAGTCTCTCCCATGGAGAGTGTCAACCCGACTCTCCCATATACACCACTGGAGAGTGTAACCAGACTCTCCACATACATCTTGGAGAGTGTACCTGCACCTTGGAGAGTGTAGACTCTCCCCTGCACTTGGAGAGTGTACCTGCACCTTGGAGAGTGTAGACTCTCCCCTACACTTGGAGAGTGTACCTGCACCTTGGAGAGTGTAGACTCTCCCCTACACTTGGAGAGTGTACTGTACCTTGGAGAGTGTACGTGTCCTGCGATAGAGACGGCAGCGACAATGTAGTACCTGAAACTGTACCTGAAATTGTATCTGTAGTGTCACTGAGTTGTAGTGTCACTGAGTTGTAGTGTCACCGAGTGGTAGTGTCACTGAGTGGTAGTGTCACTGGTGGTTAACCCAGAGATTGTTACCCGGAGTGTCAGGTATTCAGTGGTATATCCAGAAAGTTTGTGATGGTGCCACGACACAAGTTGAGTCGTGTATTTGGTGTGTGTCAAGATGCGGTGCACAGGATTGTTCACTAGAGAATGGGTTCGTGATACAGGGGGCGTACCATGTGGCACAGAGAAGGTGTCATGTGACACTGAGCGATGGCGTGTGTAACACAGAGACAAGTGTGTCTGAGGACACGGTGGAGAAGGAGTATCATGACGAGGTATGGTAGTGTCCTGCGTGACACACTTGAAGACGGCAGCGACTTGATAAACACTAAGTATATGATTGCTTGTGGATTTTATTGTACTATGATTTTGTGTATACTGAAAATATTATGTTTTTACACAGATTACAGTGGACCCTCGTTATTCGAACACTCCAAAACTCACTCACTTATTATTTTAAGTGCTTTTATAAGTGTATTTTTGGGGGTCTGAAATGGACTAACCTAATTTACATCATTCCTTATGGGAATAAATTTGTTTGGTTACAACACTTGAACAGCATTCTGGAATGAGGGTGAGTTTTGGTGTTCAAATAGCGAGGGTCCACTGTATTAGATTATGTTTTTATTCAGAGTATATGTTTTTATATTAAATATATGAAATCTGAGAAATTTTATTAGTTATCCCGAACAGTCTTTTATTACAAATGGAATATTTTTGTAATACGTATATGGGGGCTTGTCCGGGAAATGACTGTTCGGGATAAGTTTTATATGACGTAGTACTTGAATCTGTGTGTCGGTCATTTTGTGGTGAGGGTGTTACAGCCCCCTTATTACAAATAAAGAAGCATTTGTAATTAACGACTGTTTGGGATACTAAGTAAAATCTCAGCTTTTCAATATTTATTATATTATTATTAATATAAAAACATATAGTACTCTGAATAAAATCATAAATCTATATAATCTGTGTAAAAACATATATAATCTCTTTATACACAATTATAACGTAGTAAAAATTCACAAGTAAAAACAATCATAAAATTCAGTGCAGTGTCAAACGTCGCTGCCATCGTCGTGTCACACAGGACACCACCACACCTCTAGTTATGACACGCATTCTCTTCCGTGTCATCAGACACCCTTGTCTCTGTGTTACACAACACGCCTTCTCTCCGTGTCACACGACACTCTCTGTGCCACATGGCACGCCCCCTGTGTCATGACTCCGTCTCTAAAAACCTTAACACCGCGTCATCCGACACCAACACCAAATCACACGACTATTCCACTTGTGTCGTGCCACCAGTTGTCACTACATCAATGAACACACACCAGTGACACTACAACACCAGTGACACTTTCAGGTACAGTCTCAACTCCGGGTACACAGTCTCAGGTACAAAACAGTCTCGGTACACTGTCTCCATAGTGCAGGTACACTCTCCATAGTGCAGGTACACTCTCCATAGTGCAGGTGAGAGTCCATCCAAGCTTCACACAGCCTGTACCACAATCCAAGCTATACACAGCCTGCACCACAAGTGCAGGTACACTCTCCATAGTGTGCGTGCAGAGTCCGGTTAAAGCTCTCCAGTGTGAGAGTATAGTTGACACCCTCTAGGAGAGTCAGGTGGACACTCTCTACTAGAGTCTGGTGGACACTCTAGGAGAGTCTGGTGGACACTCTCTACTAGAGTCTGGTGAACACTGTCAGTCAAGCCGGCCCGGCAGTCAAACATCAGGTCTGATGACGTAACCCCTTGACTGCCGGCCGGTAAGGTAACTACCTAACAAGCATTGTTAGATAAGGGGCCGTAACACCCCTACCTAAATGGGAGTTAGGTAGTTACCCTGCCGGCCGGCAGTCAATGAGTTACGTCATAAGACCCGATGTTTGACTGCTGAGCCAGTTTGACTGATAGTTTCAACCAGTCTCTCCCATGGAGAGTGTCAACCAGTCTCTCCCATGGAGAGTGTCAACCAGTCTCTCCCATGGAGAGTGTCAACCAGTCTCTCCCATGGAGAGTGTCAACCAGTCTCTCCCATGGAGAGTGTCAACCAGTCTCTCCCATGGAGAGTGTCAACCCGACTCTCCCATATACACCACTGGAGAGTGTAACCAGACTCTCCACATACATCTTTGAGTGTACTGTACATTGGAGAGTGTACGTGTCCTGCGATAGAGATGGCATCGACAATGTAGTACCTGAAACTATACCCGGAGTTGTGAAACTGTACCTGAAATTGTATCTGTAGTGTCACTGAGTTGTAGTGTCACTGATTTGTAGTGTCACTGAGTTGTAGTGTCACTGAGTTGTAGTGTCACTGAGTGGTAGTGTCACTGGTGGTTAACCCGGAGATTGTTACCCAGAGTGTCAGGTATTCAGTGGTGTAATCCAGAGAGTTTGTGATGGTGGCACGACCCAAGCTGAGTCGTGTATTTGGTGTGTGTCAAGACGCGGTGCACAGGATTGTTCACTAGAGAATGGATTCATGATACAGGGGGCGTGCCATGTGGCAGAGGTGTCATGTGACACTGAGCGATGGCGTGTGTAACACAGAGACATGGTGAGGACATGGTGGAGAAGGAGTATCATGATGAGGTATGGTAGTGTCCTGCTTGACACTTGAAGACGGCAGCGACTTGATAAACACTAAGTATATGATTGATTGTGAATTTTATTGTACTATGATTTTGTGTATACTGAAAATACTATGTTTTTACACAGATTATTAGATTATGTTTTTATTCAGAGTATATGTTTTAATATTAATAATATAATATATTAAATATATGAAATCTGAGAGATTTTATTAGTTATCCGAACAGTCTTTTATTACAAATGGAATATTTTTGTAATAGCCAGTAACCCCAGAAAAGAACTTGGTACCTGCAGTAATAATGAAAGGGGATTCCCCTTCAAAACACTAGCATACTACTCCATCCTCTCCCCTCCTCCCGTCTTCCACACATCAACAACGCTTCAATAAATGTAAGTGACATGTTATTGTACTATTATTTCTTTATTTCTCATTGTTTTGTGTGTAATTTAATGTCTATATGTTGTAAAAAAATATTTTATTTTAATACTTTTGGGTGTCTGGAACGGATTAATTTTATTTCCATTATTTCTTATGGGGAAAATAGATTCGGAGTTCGTTATATTCAGTGTTCATTAAGGGCCTCCTACGCATACGCCGCGGTCATGGTCGATAAATATGTTGTTTCGTTAATTTTCGTTCGATTTCTTTCATTTTTTTTATACGTAAAGAATCACCTTTCTAGTTGACTTGTATCAAGTTTCAAAAAGATCGGCCAACAAACAACTGAGAAAAAAAATATTTATCAAGTTTTTACCAAACATCACATATAAAAAAATTCAGGAGTCGTAGTGGGACTTGTTGAAGCTGTTCTGGCTTCACCTACACATAAAACAATGCTAATCTGAAATTATAATGATCACCTTTCTGTAATTTATCCCTATCTTCATGCTTAAAAAAAATAAAGTTGGTGTGTTTTTTACATATTGGAAAATATCTGACATTTTACCTCACATAAATCAAAAACTAATTAAGATATCTCAAAAAACTAATCATAATTAATTAATACAACCTTTCTTTTATGTTGTCTGTGAGTTTCATTTCATTCCTATGATTATTAACGGTTCCACTCCAATATATAGATGAATAACTTACTTCTGAGATAATCCACGCGGAAGGTCGCGCAAGGAAAATTTTTTTTTCCCGGAGCAAAATAGCATTTTTCTCAGCTTTATCTTGCATTACGAGTGTATATCATAGTTAGCCCTGTTCGTTTTCTTTAACCCTTTCGGGGTCGGTGCCATACTAGTACATTTTACAAGCAGGGGTTGGTGCCGTACTAGTACGCGTAAATTCTAGGGGCTTCAAATCGAGGGGAAGAAAGCTGGTAAGCCTGCATATGATAGAATGGGTCTATGTGATAAGTGTGCGCAGTAGGAAAACAATCTATCCACCCACATTGCATTGTGGGAGTGGTAATTCAGTGCACCTTTGTCACCAAGCCAAGCGGTAGCATACCTCACTCCCGCAGTGTGAGTGGTAGGGAAAGCAGTGGGGGAGTGGGGAAGACAGTGGGGTGGGTGGGGAAGACAGTGGGGTGGGTGGGGAAGACAGTGGGGTGGGTGGGGAAGACAGTGGGGGTGGGGAAGACAGTGGGGTGGGTGGGGAAGGCAGTGGGGAAGACTGTGGGGTGGGTGGGGAAGGCAGTGGGGAAGACAGTGGGGGTGGGGAAGACAGTGGGGGTGGGGAAGACAGTGGGGGGAAGGCTGGCTGGCTGGCAGGCTGGCTGGCAGGCAGGCAGGCAGGCAGGCAGGCAGGCTGACCAGCTGGCTGGCTAGCTAGCTGGCTCTGTCACACAGGTACACATAAATACATAGAGTAAATAACCAAGGATAAATACATAGTGTAAATTACAGAGGATAAATACATAGTGTAAATTACAGAGGATAATCCAAAAAAATTCAGACAGACAGATAAAACAATGAAAACAAATAAAGGGAAGGCAGTGTATCCTCATTTGTCAAATGTCATCACTCTTGATAAGACGAGGCTAACCCCTGGCTGGCTGGCAGGGAGGCAGGCAGGGTAAGTAAGTAAGTAAGTTTATTCAGGTATACACAAATACATTTACATACATTATCATACATAGCAGCATATGTGTAGAGAACCTAGGATAACCCAAAAAAGTCAGAGTGACTTATTTCCATTGGGGTCCCTTTTACACTATAATATTTTACATTGTAGGATATATATGTTATTATATTATAAAGGATATATGTATACTAGGAATAAGGTAAAAAGAGTTATTTACATATACATGTGTGTTAGCTAAAAAAATAAAAAATCATTCTCCTCCCTTTCTGTCGCTACATTCATTAGGTACCTTTTGGTTCTCTTCTTGAACTGGCTCATGCTATGACTGGCTTTGACATGTGCAGTCAGTCTGTTCCATTCCTTTATTGCTGTACAATAAAAGGTGTTTGAAGCCTGGCCACTGACTGTGGGAACTACAAAGTTGTGCTCTCTCCCCTAGTACTATGACTGCTTTGGTTCCCAGCCTTGACAAAATTGGCAGCAAGATATTCTGGACACTGTTTGTGAGCAAATTTTATAAACTTGATTTAATTTAAGTTATTTTACTCTGTCTTCAATATTCAGCATATCCAATTGTTGTAATTCATCCTGGCCTACATGCTCTCTTGGACCCAGGTCCTTGATGAATCTTACCATTTTGTTCTGGGTGATTTGCAGCTTATCTTTCAGTTTTTTAGTCGAGGCAGAGTACCATGAAGAGCAAGCGTAGTTAATATGACATTGTATAAGGGCTAGACATAGGGTCCTGCAAGCCTCAGTAGGTAGACACTGTGCTTTTCTGTAGCAGGGAGGGTGGGAGGGAGGCAGGGATAGTGACAGGGAGGGAGGGAGGCAGGGGTTGAGGGAGGCAGGCAAAGGCAGTGTTCCTCATTTGTCAAATGTCATCACTCTTGATAAGATGAGGCTAACCCCTGGCTGGCTGGCAGGGAGGCAGGCAGGGATAGTGACAGGGAGGGAGGGAGGCAGGGGTTGAGGGAGGCAGACAAAGGCAGTGTTCCTCATTTGTCAAATGTCATCACTCTTGATAAGATGAGGCTAACCCCTGGCTGGCTGGCAGGGAGGCAGGCAGGGATAGTGGCAGGGAGGGAGGGAGGGAGGCAGGGGTTGAGGCAGGCAGGCAAAGGCAGTGTTCCTCATTTGTCAAATGTCATCACTCTTGATAAGATGAGGCTAACCCCTGGCTGGCTGGAGAGGCAGGCAGGGATAGTGGCAGGGAGGGAGGGAGGCAGGGGTTGAGGCAAGCAGGCAAAGGCAGTGTTCCTCATTTGTCAAATGTCATCACTCTTGATAAATAATTATTATTATTATATTCTCACGTGTATCCTAGGTAATTTACACTATGTATAATTGTATTTATGTGTTCCTGTGAGATAGACACACAGCCAGCCAGCCCGTCAGCCGGCTGACCATCCATGCAACCAGCTGTTCAGCCAGCAAGCCAGCCAGCCGGCTGGCCATCCATCCACCAGACAGCTGTTCAGCCAGCCAGCTGGTCAGCTAGTTAGCCAGCCAGCCAGTCGACTGGCCATCCATCCAGCCAGCTGTTCAGCCAGCCAGCCAGCCAGCCAGTCAACTGGCCATCCATCCAGCCAGCTGTTCAGCCAGCCAGCCAGCTAGCCAGCCAGCCAGCCAGCTGGTCAGCTAGCCAGCCAGCCAGCTGGTCAGCTAGCCAGCCAGCCAGCTGGTCAGCTAGCAAGCCAGCCAGCTGGTCAGCTAGCCAGCCAGCCAGCTGGTCAGCTAGCCAGCCAACCAGCTGGTCAGCTAGCCAGCCAGCCAGCCAGCTGGTCAGCTAGCCAGCCAGCCAGCTGGTCAGCTAGCCAGCCAGGCAGCTAGTCAGCTAGCCAGCCAGCCAGCTGGTCAGCCAGCCAGCTGGTCAGCCAGTCAGCCAGCAGTTATTGTGTAGTATACAAGGAGTGTATATATACAAAATATGGTTTATATTGGTCTCACAGGACATAAAAGTTACTTGAAAAAATAAAATATTAAAAAATAAAAGAAAAAAGTACAAAAAAAAAAAACTATTACCGGCCAACCGGAAGTCACCAATGTTGCTGTCAGTGGTTCAATTTTGGTCAACTTGAAGCCTCCATATCTCCATAAGTATTGATCGCAAAATTTTTTTGTTTAGCTATTTAGATTCAGAAAAAAAACTATCACTTCATAAGAAAAAATAATTTTTTTTTTCCGAATATTTTTCGACCCCAGGAACACTTTCCCCAGAAGGCCTGTCTACCCCCAATGGGTTAATACAAGTCCCCTAGAGGGCCCAGGGTAACACCCCAGGAACACCCACACCCAGGAATGTAATATGATACTTGTAGGCGGTCCCAGGCGGCGATCATATTATGCCACATATTATTCATTCTGGAGTATTTACTATGTTTATTTGTTATTTATATTGTCTATTATGTCATAATAGATCAATTGTGATAGATATAAAAGCCGTAGTATTGATAATAGCGTTATAATGAAGCATATTCCCCGGCTATCCTTAGTCAGGAATTTCTGCTGACGCAATCAAATGTTCTAGAAGGTTCCTGATTGGCTGGAAGTCTTCGGATAATCCCCGCCCACTCTGTTATGATGCCAAATCGTCAATTATTATATAAGTAAGAATACTACAAGAAATTAAGGAAAAAAATCGGGGAAAAAAATACGAAAATTCACGAAATGTCAGCCGACCTACTACGGTTGTTGGCGTCACCATGTGTGTTATAAACGACCATAATTCCTTGTAGGAATGTCGTAGAACAATTATTCTTGTACCATTGCGTAGCCAGAGAGTCTCTATTTTTCAATATGGTTAACTCAATTTTCAAAAATTTTCGAATATTTTTCCTCGCGCACGGCGTACGCGTAGGAGGCCCCTTAAGCCCTCTGGAACGGATTAATCACGAAAACCGGGGCCTCACTGTAATTGTAAACCAAAATGTTTTATACTGAACTGCCCCACACAACTACAATTACAAGTACTGTACAGTGGTCCCTCGGTTTTCGCTGAAAATTCGTTCCAGAGTGCTGCTCAAGTGACATTATTGAACGAATTTACTTCCTTAAGAAATAATGTCACGTAGGTTAGTCTATTTCAGACCCCCAAAAATACACTTGCAACAGCACTTACGAAAATACACTTACATAAATGTTCGAGTTTGAAGATGCACGAAAACCGAGGGACCACTGTACAGTGGAACCCAGACTAACGATAGTTCCATATAACGAAAAAATCGTGTAACGAAAGCTTTTTTCGCAAAATATTTTTCTTGTGTAGCAAACCGTACAAGACCTGTCCGCCTGCCCCGCACAAGCGCAGTGAGGCGGACAGGATGCCAGTCAAGCGTTGTTTACACTTAAGAGAACATTACCCAGTGCGCTCTTTCAAACATTCACAATACTTTTGTTGTGTGTACTGCTGGTTCAGTGATTGTCACTGTGAAATAAGTCACCATGGGTCCAAAGAAGCTTCACAAGTCGATAAAGGCTATAGCACCAGCCAGTGATAAAGTGTAGCAATGGAAATAAGTCACTCTGTCTTGACTTTTTTGGGTTATCCTAGGTTTTCTACACATATGCTGCTATGTATGATAATCTATGTATAACTGGATTTGTGTATACCTGAATAAACTTACTTAAGTAAGTTAAGCGATTAATCGATAGAAAATGACGACACAAAACTTAACTTCTACAATGTTGTTTGAGATTATAGACACACTGACAAGAGTGCCGTCCTCTACCACAATCTCCTCCAAGGTATTTAAGAGTAAGTATTCCTTATTTATATAAGTGTGAATATTTCTTATTTATAAATTAAAGTGTAAATATTTCTTATTTATAAATTAAAGTGTAAATATTTCTTATTTATAAATTATGCACATTGTTTGTGTGATAGTGTTGGTTGCTTTCTGCTGAAACCGACTACCACCACGGCTTATGGTCAGTGGCCCTTATACCCAACAACAACAAACACACTACCACCAGTCTTACATCGTAATGACATGTTTTATTCCTTCTAGAGTTTATATCATGTTTCTATGTTATTAATATTGTTTATTATGTCATATTAAATGAATTGTGCTAGATAAATAAGCTGTAGAGTTGATATTATTGTCATATTGAAGGACTATTTTGTCCTCTCTCCAAACAAATTCTCTCATACGCCAACAAGAGTCTTCAATAAAGGTAAAACTTATTTAACTGTTCATTTGTCCATTATAATTAGTGCTTTATATTTATTTCTCATTGTTTTCTGTATGTAAAACTATAGTATTTATTCTTTAAAAAAAATGCATTTTTGGTGAAATTTTTTGGGTGGAAACAGATTAATTGTACTATTTACATTATTTCTTATGGGAAATAAGGTTTCGAATTACGAATTTTTCGTGACGAGAACTAGCTCCTGGAACGGATTAATTTCGTTAGTCGAGGGACCACTGTAATCCCTATCTAAATACATCCCTTAGTATTGCGTATATATTAACCCCTTAACATTCCAAACGTAGATCTACGTTCACTTGCCCAGTGCTCCGAATGCTTTGATATTTTTTTTTTTTTTAAATCTAGAGGACATTCTTTTACATAAAGTACTAATGTAAAAAAAAAATTCTAGAGTCAGTACTTACGGAGACATAAGGCTGCAAAGTCAGTGCTTGTTGCTCACCTGACAGCAACATGAAGCACTGCCGCTTGCAGAAGCATTGCCGATATATCCTTTTTTCTAATTTTTTTTATTTTGTATAATTTTTATTTTCTGATAATTACAATTTGTAGTAGTTCTTGTGATTTCATAGTTAATCTTTGTTTTGACACTAATATTAGGTACTGAAATAGTACTCAAATAGTCACAAACACAGTGACAGGTGAACATTTTCACCTACTTTAGTCACATACAATTGTCTAGAAATATATACAGTGGTCCCTCGACTATGGTCTTAATCCGTTCCAGGAGCTAGACCTTAACTCAAAAACTTTGAAACTCGAAACCTTATTTCCCATAAGAAATAATGTAAATGCAATTAATCCGTTCCACCCAAAAATATTCACAAAAAATACATTTTAATTATAGTTCTACATACACAAAACAAAATTATTAACTCAAAATACAAAATACTACATAATAAATAAATAACATAATAATAAATAACATTTACTTACCTTTATTGAAGAGGCTTGCTGGCATTTGGAAGATAGGGATGACAGGTGGAGGGGTTAGTGTTTGGAAGGGGAATCCCCCTCCATAAGGACTTCAGGTATCAAAGCCCTATCTGGGGTTACTGCCCTTCTTGGTCTTTTAATGCCACTAGGACCAGCTTGAGAGTCACTAGAACCCTGTCTAGAAAAAAAACTGTCAATAGTGCTCTGTTTCTGGCGCCTCTAACATTTTCCTGAAGTGGGACAAGGTTTTGTCATTGAACAAGTTGCAGATGTGGCTTGTTTCAGCTTGCTCAGGGTGGTATTTTTCAACAAATGTCTGCAACTTAGACCACATAACACATTTCCTTAATCTCTGAAGAGGTTACTCCCTAACCTTGTCCATCCTCCTCCAGTGAAGCAATTTTCTCTTTTGTGGTCTGTTGCTGTTGCAGGTGAAGATCGTTCAGCTCTTCAGTGGTTAGGTCTACCCTGTGGTCCTCCACCAACTCTTCCACATCCTCACCACTCACCTCCAACCGCAGGAACTTGCCCAATTCCACAATATCTTCCACAACAGGCACAGGGTCCAAAGGATCAGCCTCAAATCCTTCAAAATCCCTCTTTTCAACACAATCCGGCCACAGTGGTCTCCAAGCAGAGTTTTGAAGTCCTGGAAGTCACTCCCTCCCAAGCCTTACCTATAAGGCCTATGCAATGCACGATATTGAAGTGATCTTTCCAGAACTCTCTTAGGGTCAACTCAGTGTCTGAGGTCACTTGAAAGCACTTTTCAAACAATGCTTTTGTGTAGAGTTTTTTAAAGTTGGAAATGACCTGATGGTCCATGGACCGGATGAGAGGAGTGGTGTTAGGAGGCAAGAACTTCACTGTGATGAAACTGAAGTTCTCAGACAAATAGTCTTCCAAGTTGTGAGGATGACCAGGAGAATTGTCCAGTACCAGGAGGCACTTGAGTGGCAATTTCTTTTCCAGGAGGTATTTCTTCACACTGAGGCCAAACACTCCAGTGAGCCATTCCACGAAAATATCCTTATTGATCCATGCCTTGGTGTTAGCTTTCCAATACACCCACAAATTATTCCTGTTAACATTGTGTTTCTGGGATTTTCTGAGTGATACACCAGTAAAGGCTTCACTTTAAAATCCCCACTCGCATTAGCACACATCATGAGAGTTAGCCTGTCTTTCATAGGCTTGTGTCCTGGCAGATTTTCCTCCTTAGTAATGAAGGTCCTGTTTGGTATTTTCTTCCAAAACAGGCCTGTTTCATCACAATTAAACACTTGTTGGGGTTCGAATTTTTCAGTGTCTACGAACCCCTTAAATTCACTCACAAACTTTTCAGCTGCACGTTTGTCTGAGCTGGCTGCCTCACCATGCCTCACAACACTGTGTAAGCCACTACGTTTCTTAAATCTCTCAAACCAGCCTTTGCTGGCTTTAAAATCACTCGCATCACCACTGGTTGCAGGCATTGCCTTGACAAGATCTGCGTGCAACTGCTTTGCCTTTTCACAAATTATCGCCATGGAAATACTATCACCCGCTATCTGTTTTTCATTGATCCACACCCCCAATAACTTCTCAACCTCATCCACTGTTTTTGATTTATTTTTCGTTAACATATCAACACCTTTTGCAAAATTAGCTTCCTTGATTTCTTTTCTCTTTGCCAGGATAGAGGTGATAGTAGATTGGTTTTTGCTGTACATCTTGGCAAGCTCACTCACACGTACCCCACTCTCATATTTTTCTACAATCTCTTTCTTCACTTCGATGGTGTTCCTCACTCTCTTTACGACAGGGGTGCCACTAGGAAGCTTCTTTGGACCCATGGTGACTTATTTCACAGTGACAATCACTAAACCACCAATAAACACAACAAATGTATTGTGAATGTTTGAAAGAGCGCGCTGAGTATTGTTTACTCAAGTGTAAACAACACTAGACTGGCGTTCTGCCGGCGAGGAGTGCAAGCACGGGCAGGCGGACAGGTCTGGTACAGACCGATATACGAGGGATAGAGCGATACACGAGGGAAACATTGACCGAAAAGACACCAAAACACGAAATAACCGATATACGGAAACACCGAAACACGAGAGATCACTGTACATAGTATTTATAGGTCCCAGCAATGTTTTGGATATGCGGGAGAATATAATAATAATAATAATAATAATAATAATAATAAGTTCCCTTGAAGCATGATGTAAGTTGTTTGTCACTCCACTGCTGACAGTGCAGCAATGGTGACATTTGATGAGCGTACACTGCCTTAACTTTATTTGTTTTCACTGTTACACAAACATGTTTGTCTCTGTCTAGCTCTCTGTCTATCTGTGTGTCTGTCTTTCTTTCTGCCTGCTTGTCTCTCTTGTCTCAGAGAGTTGCTCATGAACCAACTGGTATTACACACGATCATGTCTGCATCCTGAACAAGTGAAAATGTGTATTACTTGCCAGTTGCCAGTCATACTTATTATGCATTATATGGAGGAGGTGAATGTATTCAGATATTTAGGAGTGGACATGTCGGCAGATGGGTCTATGAAGGATGAGGTGAATCATAGAACTGATGAAGGGAAAAGGGTGAGTGTTGCACTTCGGAGTCTGTGGAAGTAATGAGGGGAATGTATGATAGTATAGTTATACCAACACTCTTATATGGGTGTGAAGCATGGGTGATGAATGTTGCAACGAGGAGAAGGCTGGAGGCAGTGGAGATGTCATGTCTGAGGTCAATGTGTGGTGTGAATATAATGAAGAGAATTCGGAGTTTGGAAATTAGGAGGAGGTGTGGAATTACCAAAACTATTATCCAGAGGGCTGAGGAGGGGTTGTTGAAGTGGTTCGGACATGTAGAGAGAATGGAACGAAACAGAATGACTTCGAGAGTGTATAAATCTGTAGTAGAGGGAAGGCGGGGTAGGGGTCGGCCTAGGAAAGGTTAGAGGGAGGGGGTAAAAGAAGTTTTGTGTGCGAGGAGCTTGGATTTCCAGCAAGCATGAGTGAGCGTATTTGATAGGAGTGAATGGAGACAAATGGTTTTAAACCTTTTCGGGGTTTCGGCCGTACTAGTATGGCTTACGCGCCAGGGTTTTCGTTGTACTAGTACGCCTAAATTCTACTGCCCTCAAATCAAGCAGAAACAGGCTGTTAGGCCTAGATGTGAGTGAATGGGTCTGAGCGATCAGTGTGCGCAGTATAAAAAAAAACCTGCACCACACAGTGCATAATGAGGAAAAAACTCTGACCGTGTTTTTGGTTTAAAACAGCGACTTTGCAGTCTATTTTTGTATGGTATTTATGCTTGTATTCTCGTTTTCTTAGTCTCATTTGAAAGAATGGATGATATATTAATGAAATAGAGATAATTTTGACTGGTTTCACGATGACAAGTACAGTGGACCCCCCCGAGTAATGAACACCCCGGAAACCGTACAATTATGTAAGCATAATATTGTAAGTCCTTCTCCTGTATATATTACAGTACTAAATGTAAAAGGAGAAACTTTCGTTTTTCCTTTTGGGCCACCCTGCCTCGGTGGGAAACGGCCGACGTGTTGAAAGAAAGAAAGAATATTGTAAGTGCTTCTGTAAGTGTATTTTTGGGGGTCTGAAATGGACTAACCTACTTGACATTATTTCTTAACCCTTTCGGGGTTATGGTCGTACAAGTACGTTTTATGCACTGTGGTTATTGACGTACTAGTACGCATAAATTCTAGCGCCCTCAAATCAAGCAGAAACAGGCTGTTATGCCTAGATGTGATAGAATGGGTATGTGCGGTCAGTGTGCACAGTATAAAAAAATTCCTGCACCACACAGTGCATAATGAGGAAAAAAAAAACTCTGACCGTGTTTCTGGTTTAAAACAGTGACTTTGCAGTCTATTTTCGTATGGTATTTATTGTTGTATTCTCGTTTTCTTGGTCTCATTTGATAGAATGGAAGATATTTTACAGAAATAGAGATGATTTTGATTGGTTTGAGAATAACAAGTACCTTTAAATTGAGCTCAAAGTAGCGAAAATGTTCGATTTTTGACGATGTTCAAGAGTAAACAAATCACACAATGCGTCCAATACACAACAACTGGTGAGTCTAATATTCATGCACAAGTGCTCTGATATTATTTATACCATTTTTACAAGGATGCAGTTGTATACATAACAATAAATTTTCTATTTTTTTTGTGAGAATAAAAATTCAAAATGGAAAGCAAAAGTAATGTAAGAGGGGCCTGGAGACGTGACTAATGAACAGAGAAGATGTTATTTTAGTGCCAGGAATGTCTGTCTTGTTTATTATGGATCCTATTTTGAAATTGGTATCGTTTGAAATTTGTGTGAAATTGGCCAAATTGCCATTTTCTGACCACTATTTTGGATAGTTGAAATTGGTAAATAGGCGGTTTCTTGTAGTCAATCAATAGAAGAAATGGAGTTCTAGTGAAATAGCTATAAGTTTAGTAGACTGAAACAATGAAATTTGCCGAAAATAGGGCTAAAAGTGGGCGAAATCGCTGATGTGTAAATGTCATCGATACCGCTAACTTTGCGAAAGCATAATTCCGTTAGTTTTCGATCAAATTTCATAATTTTGGCGTCGTTATGATCAGAAAAAGATTCACTGTCATTTCGTAAGAAAAAATAATTTATTTTTTTTCCGAAAAATTTGCGACCCTGAGAATGAGTTTGGGAGAGGGCCTGGCGACCCCCAAAGGGTTAATACTTGACGTGCTGTTGGAGTGTGAGCAAAGTAACATTTATGAAGGGATTCAGGGAAAGCGGCAGGCCAGACTTGAGTCCTGGAGATGGGAAGTACAGTGTCTGCACTCTGAAGAACGGGTGGTGTTAATGTTGCAGTTTTATAACTGTAGTGTAAAGCACCCCTCTGGGAAGACAGTGATGGAGTGAATGATGATGAAAGTTTTTCTTTTTCGGGCCACCCTGCCTTGGTGGGAATCGGCCGATGTGTTAATAAAAAATAAAATATCTACAAGCATAGTATGTATAGCATGACTCACGAAATCGTAATGACACGATTGCAAACAAACCATACCACGGGTGGGGTTCGAACCCGCGGTCACAGAGCTGGCCCAGTGGCTTACGCGACGGTCTGGAGTTTGAGACTCTGTGACCGGGTCGAACCCACCCGTGGTATGGTTTATGTATAGCACTTTGTCTGGATTTTTTGGGTTATCCTAGGTAATTTACACTATGTATAATTGTATTTATGAATGTGCTCCTGTGAGATAGAGACAGAGATACAGAGAAAGAGATAGACAGAGATACATACAGACAGACAGACAGAGATAGAGACAGCCAATCAGCCAGCCAGCCGCCAGCCAGCAGGCCAGCCAGCCTGCCAAACACACATGTATTACACGTTCCAGAATTTTTTCTTTTTGTTTAGGTTCTAGGACATTCTCGCAGGATGACACTACCAGTGGTACCAAAATTGAAAGGGTGTTGCACATGGGTTATTATCAAGGTTTTTGACATTTCCGCGACCACTTGTGGCCACATCCACCTCAAAGCCATTAAACTCAGGGTCAACATCACTTTCCTCTTAAAAGGGGCGTATTAATACATGACATCAGTGAATCCCAGTTGTTTGCCACACTCAATTGAACTGGTGCTCCCACAAGGTACTAAGTGGTCATAGATTTTTTAACCCTTTCAGGGTTGAGACCCTCGATTCTTAACCCTTAAACGGTCCACACATATATTTACGTTAGTATTGCTGTTGCCCCAAACGTATATTTACGTATTATTTTTCATTCCTTCAAAATTAGCGCGATAGGCCTGAGTCGTCTAGGCATGAGAGAATGGGTCTGCGCACTCAGTGTGCGCCGGGTTAAAAAAATCCTGGACGCCTGGGTACCACATGGTAGGACCAGTTACATTCAGCTCCATCTTGGGTCAACATCATGGCACATCCTCGTGATTCACTCACACCTCGTCATATTAACACTCTACTATTCGAGGAAAGTGATATACAACGTGAGATTAGTGGATTTGACACCGATGTGGCCACTAATAATCAAGGAATTAGTGAAAATATCAACGATAACCCAGATGACCCTCAGCCCATCAACTCTGCGGTGGCCACTGTGGCCACACAAGACCCTGGGCCAAGCACCTCTGGAGTGGCGAGTATTACCCATAGGCAACTACGCAAGAGGAAACTGTCATCTTCCCGGTGTTTTAGTGATGGTGAAAGTGATGTAAGTGATGATGAGATTGATTTTATGCCATTGGAGGATTCGTCTAGTGATAGTGATGTTCATTATTCACATGTGAAGCGTACTTTTAGGCGTCGTCGCCTACATTCAGGCAGTGTGCCATTTGCAGTCCCCAAGGGTCGTGGCAGGTCACGATCCAAAACCCAGTCCACTGATAGTGATAGTGATCATGAAGGTGAATTTGCGGGGATGGAGGAAGTAGTGGTGGGTGGCACGATGCCTGGACAGACAAAGGACCGCCCGGCACCCCCTCAGCCATATGCTGCCTCCACTCCTGTCCCCCCACCTGCTACCCCACACCCCATGCCACAGGTCCACCCTGCACCATGTGACCGAGAGTGGAAGTGGACACAAAGTGCATTCGTGCCACAGCCTTTTGATTTTGATGCGAGTGGAAGTGGCATCCTGCCAGAATGTCCCATAACAAATGAGTCTACAGAGTTAAGACTTTTTCCAGTTATACTTTGACGAGCCTATAATGAACTTGATAGTGACCCAGACGAACAATTATTATCGCTAAGTCATGGACAACACAGCAGAGGTTGGAGAATCATCACGGCTGCACAGGTGGAAAGACACAACAGTGGCTAAAATGTATTTATTCCTTGCCACTGTCATGCTTATGCCACATACCTATAATAATAATAATAATAATAATAATAATACTTTATTTAGACATTGTACAATTATATATGGTAGATATAGTTATACATAGTAATTACATAGTTATTACTTAGTTATTAATGAGATGTACATGCCAAAAGCCCCTAATATGCTGTGCATTGCGGGCATTCTTAAGACTACTTAATTCTAGACTACATGGTAAAAAGTTATGGTTGATAATTTATAAAATAAGTAAAGTTGCATATCTAAGTTATAAAGTTTGAATATAAGTTGAACATATAAATTAATTGTAGCAATGCAACTAATTGAATGAGATAACAATTTAAAACAATTAATTGCATTGAGTTACAGTTTACGTGGTCATTATAATGTAAATGTTGTGGAAATAGTTGCTTAGTATGTATTATTCTAAATTTTTACATTCAATTGATTAAGCGGTTTTTTACATTAAGTGATTATTCTTTTTGTTGGGAATGTTAGATATTGAGCATTTAGTTTTGGGTGAGAAGGTGGTTTTTTTAGCATTTTTTTAATTGGGGTACAGGCAGGGTTTCTTTGGCAATGACAGGTAATTTTCAAATTTTGTGTCTTTTATATGCATTGAGTTTTTACATAGTGTTAGATGGACACGGGGAACATGAATGATCTGTGTCTAGTGTTATGGTCATTTTCCTGTTAAAATTGGAAGGAGAATTTTGAGTGGTGGGTTAATATTTGCATAGAGTGTTCTATGTATGAAGGCACAGTAAAAGTATGGATCCCATGATGGTGAGTAAGTTTGGGTTTTTTGAATAGGGGAGGTTGTCTGGAGTGTGAATTTGTTATCATTTAACTGCTCCCTTTTTGTTGTTTTAAAGGGTCTGAGTTGGTTATTGATGTAGAGCCCCATGCGCAGTTTCCCAAGGTGAGGTAGGGAAATGGTGAGTGATATGGGGTAATTTTTAGGATGTTTTGTTAGCCATGGGCTGTTTAGTCTCTTTGCTGTGATCTGCTTCTTTTTAATCGGACAATTTTGTCCAGATATGGTCAATAATGAGGCACTTGTCTCAGAGATTCTTGTTGGCTTAGTTATAGAAGGTAATAGAAGCAGTTGTTCATAGTGTTTGTGAAAACAGCTACTGGAGGGTCAGTTGCTTGGATGAGGTTTATGTTGAAGTCTCCTGTAAGTATCAGGTGGTGTTTTTCAACTCTGAGTCGTTTTCATTTTCTAAAAGTTTCCACTAAAAGTGAAGTGTTTGTGTGTGGTAATCTGTAGACTGCTCCCAAATGTTATAGGTTTTTTTAAAGGTTTTTTTGGGCACACTTCATAATTAACTAGTCATTGATTGCAAGATATTTTTTAAAAAAATCTTCTTACTTTCTTTAACTGTTTGCTAATTGAAGACAAAAATTTGAATTACTGGTATATTAAAATCAAATTGCACTTGTTCAGCCTCAGTTTAATTCTTTCATTGTCAGACTCTGATCTAAAACTTTTCTCAATGTTAAATTTTTTTTTTTTTTTTTCAACAATGGCCGCCCCCACTGAGGCAGGGTGCCCCAAAAAAAAAAAAATCCCCAAAAAAAAAATTTTTCATCATCATTCAACACTTTCACCCCCTAAACATAATCACTGTTTTTCAGAGGAGCTCAGATACGCAGCTAAATAGTCCTCCCAGCTGTCATATCCAACCCCCCCCTTTAAAGTGCAGGCATTGTTTTCCCCATTTCCAGGACTCAAGTCCAACTAAATCAATTAACGGGTTTTCCCTGAATCCCTTCACAAAATGTTACCCTCTCCTCCAACAGATCATCATGCCCCAAAAACCATTTGTTCCATTCACCTATCTAACATGTCAATTTGCTGGAAGTCAAGCCCTCCCCCACAAAACCTCCTTTCCCCCTTCCCCCAAACCCTTTTTCTAAAAACCCCCCTCCCCCGCCTTCCTTCCCTACAGTTTTATCGCTCTAAAGTATTCTACTTTGATCCATTCCTCTAAATAAAAAACCCCAACAACCCCTCTTCGGCCATCTGACAAAGAGGGCGTATATCAAAAACTTATTCCCCTATAAATTTTACCTTTTTTTATCCCCTTCCCTTTTTTTAAAAAAGGGAAACTATACATGCTCTCTGCCAATCCTAGGTCCCTTCCCCCTTTTTCCCCAAACATTTATTAAACAAAAATACCAACTACTCCACCTATATCCTCCCACCCCCCGTTTTTTAATATTTCTGTCATGATCCCGCGTTCCAGCTGCTTTACCCCTTTTTCTACGAAATTTTTACCTCCCCACACTAAATCCTGCCTTTTTCACTCCTAAACGAGGGTTTCCCCTGCCAGACAAAATTCCCCCTTTTTTTTTTCATCGACATTTAAAAGTTCCTAAAATATTCCCCCATCACCCAATCCCCCGTCCCCATCTACTAACTCCTACTCTGTTTTAACTGACAAATCCTTTTGTTCCTAGGCTTTCTTACCTTGTTTATCTCACTCCAAAATTTTTCTTGTTTTGAAAATTTCTTGGAGCCTCCCCATTCTTTCATCCGCTCTTCTTTTGCCCCCTCACCACTCTTTCACCTTTCACTCCCCATATATTTGCTCTTCTATTAACACTTCTTTTTTTAAAAACCTCTCAAAAGCTACCTTTTTTCTTTTATCACACCCTTACTTCTTCATTCCACCCCCCCTTTTTCCCTTTGCCCCACCCTCCTATACCCACAAACTTCTCCCCACATTCAAATTTGCTTTTTTTAAAACTACCCCAACTCTCTTCAACCCCCACTACTCATTTGCACTACCCCACCTTTCTGCCAATGTTCTTATATCCCCCCTCTTCCCCCCCCTTAGTTTATACATTTTTACCTTTTTTATTTTTGTTGCCTTTTTTTTTGCCCCTTACCTTTTTACTCTAACAACTACAACCAAATTGATCTGATATATCTGTTCCCCCTCTATAAACATGTACACCCTGAAGCCTACCCATCAACCTTTTATCCACCAATACATAACCCAACAAACTTTTTCCCTTACGTTATATCAACCTTGTATATTTATTTATCCTCTTTTTCATAAAATATGTTTACTTATTCCCAAAACCCTTTTTCTCACATAGCTCAAAAGGTTCCCCATTTACATTTACCCTCCCCCCAAAATTTACCTACTACTCCCTCCACAACATTTTTACCCACTTTAGCTTTAAAGACCCCCAACCACTTTTCCTCTCACTTGGTTCAAAACTCCCCCACACTCAACATTTCCTAAAATCTCCCCACTCTCCTCACACTTCCTCTTCTCCAGATGTAAACATTTACTATAACCCACTTTTCACACCCAACCTTTATTTTCCCCCAATAATCCTTGAATTTATACATTTATATTCCTTCTTTCCCCCATAACTGATTATTCAACATTTTGCCACCCTTCTTTAGCTCTAACTCTATTTGAAACCCTGACCTAATCCCATTTATTTCCCCCCACTGAAACTCTCTTACCCCTTCAGCTTTGTCTCACTTAAAGCCAGGACATCCACTCTTTTCATTCATAACATCTACAATCATCTTTTCTTATCATTCGCACAACACCCACGCACATTCAAACATCCCATTTAAAAGGTTTTCTTTTTTTTCTTTTTAGTAAGCTATACGGGAAAAAGGGGTTACTAGCCCATTGTTCCTGGCATTTTAGGACTTTACAACACGCATGGCTTACGGAGGAAAGATTCTTATTCCACTTCCCCATGGATATGAAAGGAAAAGGAAAAATTATAAGAACAAGAACTAAAGATAAAATCAAAGAAAACTCAGATGAGTTTTATCATAAACGTGTACATGTTTGCGTAGTGTGACCAAGTGTAAGTAAAGTAGAAAGATGTACCTGAAATCTTGCATGTTTATGAGACAAAAAAAAAGACACCAGCAACCCTACCATCTTTAAAACAGTTTCGGTTTCTGTTTCACAGTCACCTGGCAGGAGGGTGACCTCCTGGGTGGTTGTGTCTACCAACCTACTCCCTCATATTTAAAAAATACCCCCCATGAAATGTTAGAAATTTTTTTCCAAATGTTGCAAAAAGTAAAAAATTTTATGGAAATTTGTGAAATTACACGGGCAAAAGTTACAGTCTTGGTGCAGTTTATGACCCATTTTGCCCTTTCCCTTTCCATTCTATTGACTGAGAACGAAAACTCCCCAGTCAACTATTTAACTACCCTATAAAGTGATCATAATTTGATAATTTGGAATTTTTCAGAATATTAAAAAAAATTTTTTTATTTATTTTTTTATTAACACATGGGCTTTTCCCCCCAAGGCAGGGGGGCCCCGAAAAAAAAAACTTTCATCATCATTCCTCCATCACTGTCTTGCCAGAAGGGTGCTTTACACTACAGTTATAAAACTGCAACATTTTCACCCCTCCTTCAGAGTGCCGGCACTGTCCCCATCTCCAGAACTCAAATCCGGCCTGCCCGGTTTTTTTGAATCCTTCATAAATGTTCTTTTTCACACTCCAACAGCCGTCAAGTATTAAAACCATATGCCTCCATTCCTCCTATCAAATACGCTCCCCACATGCTTGCTGGAAATCCAAGCCCTCCCCACAAAACTTCCTTTTCCCCCCCCCTCCAACCTTTCCTAGGGGACCCCCACCCCCCCTTCCCCCCACTACAGATTTATACACTTCGGGCCTTGCTGCCCCTTCTCTCTCATGTCCCCCCCCAACAACCCCCTCCTCAGCTCTCTGGACAATCGTTTTTTAAACCCCCACCCCCTCCTAATTTTCCCAAAAACCCAATTCTCTGCATTTTATTCACACCCACATTGACCTCAGACCATCTCCACTGCCTCCAGCCCCCCTCGTTGCAACATTCATCCCCCCCGCTTCACACCCATATAAGAGCGTTGGTATAACATACTCTCATACATTCCCCTTTTCCCATGGACAAGGTTCTTTGTCTCCACAGACTCGGGGCTCCCCCACCCTTTTCCCCCCATCAATTCTATGATTCCCCCCATCCTTCATAGACCCATCCCCGGGCATGTCCACTCCCAAATATCTGAATACATTCACCTCCCCCATACTCTCTCCCTCCAATCTGATATCCAATCTTTGTCACCTATTCTTTTGTTATCCTCATCACCTTTCTCTTTCCTATATTCACTTTCAATTTTCTTCTTTTAAAACCCTACCAAATTTCCACCAACCTCTGCAGTTTTTAGAATCTCCCAAAAACACAGTGTCATCAGCAAAAAACAACGTGACAATCCCCCTTTTTATTTTCTTTATCTTTTTGCCCAACACCTCTTGCCAAGACCCTGCATTCACTTCTCTTTCAACCCCATCTATAAATATATTGAACAACCACGGGGACATCACACATCCTTTTCAACCCCTTTTTCTGGGGAAAAGTCCCTTTCCCCCCTACACACCCCTAACCTGAGCCTCACTATCCTCAAAAAAATCTTCACTGCTTTCAGTAACCTTCCTTTCCCTACACCTGCAACATCTGCCACATTGCCCCCTATCTACCCTATCATACGCCTTTTCCCAAAACCATAAATGCCACAAAAACATCACCCCATCCCAAAAACTGTTCACCTATATGTTTCATTGTAAACACTTGGTCTACACCCCCTCCTTTTTAAAACCCCCCTTTTTCATCTGCTATCCCCTTTCTGTTTTTCTCTTAATTCTTTCAATAATAACTCTACCATACCTTTTTCCAGGTACACTCAACAGACTTATTCCCCCATAATTTTTCACCCCTTTTGTCCCCCTTTTCCTTTATACAAAAGGGAAAAATAAAGCTCCCGCCCAATCCCCGGTCCTTCCCTCTTCCATACATTTATTAAATAATAGCACCAACCACTCCAAAAATTTTATCCCCCCCTGCAACATTTCTATCTTTATCCCCTCAATCCCCGCTGCCTTACCCCCCTTTTATTCTACCCACTGCCTCCCCGAAATTCCCTACACCCACAACTGGCTCTTCCCCACTCCCACAAGATGTTATTTCCTTGCCCTACACGAAATCACACTTCCCTGTCTTCATCAACATTTAACAAATCCTCAAAATATTCTCTCCATCTTCCCCATACCTCTAACTCTCCATTTAATAACTCTCCTCTCCTATTTTTTAAATGTCAAATCCATTTGTTCTCTAGGGTTCCTCAACTTATTAATCTCATTCCAAAACTTTTTTTTATTTTCAACAAAAATTTTCTGATAACATCTCACCCACTCTCTCATCTGCTCTCTTTTTACATTGCTTCACCCCTCTTTTTAACCTCTCTTTTTCTCCATATACTCTTCCCTCCTTGCATCACTTCTCTTTGTAAAAAACCCCTCTATGCTAACTTTTTCCTACTACTCTCTTTACATCATCATTCCACCAACGCTCCTCTTCCTCCCCCACCCCTCGCCTGTAACCCAAAAATTTTGCTGAACACTCTAACACTACATTTTTAAATCTACCCCCTTTTCGACCCCATTGCCTACCCTCACTGCCCATCTATCCTCCAATAGTTGTTTATATCTTTCCCCAACTCCCCCTTTTTTTGTTTTAAACCTTCACCCTCTTTTACTTTGATTCTTTTTTCCCTTTTATCCCATCTACCTTTTTCCCCACTGTAGCTATAACAAAAAATGATCTGATATATCTGTAGCCCTCTATAAACATGTACATCCCGAAGTCTACTCAACAGTCTTTTTTCTATCAAAACATAGTCCAACAAACTCTGTCATTCGCCCCACATCATATCTTGTATCTTATTTATCCCCTTTTTTTTAAAATATGTATTACCTATTTCAAAAACCCTTTCTATAAAAATTCAATCAAAGGGTCCCATTTTCATTTTCATAAAAATTACCTACTACACCCTCTCTGCATGTTTCTCCCCTTTTTCATTTTGGTCCCCTACCACAATTACTCTCTCATTTGGTTCAAAAATTCCTATACATTTTAACATCTCCCAAAATTTTCTCTCTCCTCTACCTCCTCTCTTCTCCAGGGGCATCACGCTTTTTATGACCCACTTTTCCATCCGCCCCTTTTTTTTAATCCACATAATCCGATTTTCACATTTTATTCCCCCTTTTCCTTCCATAACTGACCTTCAACATTATTGCACCCCCTTTCCCTTTGCTCTAACTCCTCAGATACTCCTGACTTAATCCCCTTTATTTCTCCCACTGAAACTCGCCACCCCCTTCACTTTGTTTCGCTTAGGGGCCCGGACATCCCAACTTTTTTTCATTCATAACATCGGCAATCATCTCTTTCATCATCCCCTACATCCCCGCACATTCAGACAACCCAATTTTATAAAGTTTTTTTTCTTCTCGTTTTTTTGTGATTTTTTAAGGAGGGAAAGGGTTTTTGCCTTGTGGCATCTTAGTCGCCCAAAACACGCTTTCAGGAAAAAATTTTTTCCCCTTCCCCCATACAAAGAGAAAAAAAAAGGAAAAAGAGCTATTAAGAAAAAAAGAAAAAACCAGATGTGTGTATTATATATAAAAGTGTATGCCAGTGTAGTGTGACCTAAATTAAGTAAATATAGATATACCTGTTATCCCGCGTGTTTATGAGACAGAAAAGACAAACAATCCTACCATCATTAAACGTTTCAGGTTTCTGTTTCCGAAAAAAAAGCCTGTTTAAAAATAGTCATAATAAACAATGTAGACAATCCTGGCAGAAAATTTTCCCCTGTTCATTAGTCACATTCCCGGCCCCTTTCCCGTGTTATATTTTCTTTCCATTTTTAATTTTTTTTCACAAAAAAGGAAGATTTTAAATACTCAATTCTCGGATAATAATATATAAACAGGAAAGATTATTCATGGTTTACATCATCCCAATAATTGAATCAGACCTATTAAAAACCGATAAAACAAACTGGAGGTTGTAGGGAGGCCTTACCCATCCTCTGGAATATTGACCAAAATTGAACATTTCTGCTACTTTGAGCTCAGTTTCAATCTACTTCCATTCCTGAAACCAATCAAAATAAATTTGCTGCATAGTCACTATTTTAAACCATACAATACGTAGTCACATCATGCACCACGTAGCAGGATTTTTTTTTATATGGTGCACACTCACTTCCCTGACCAATTCTAGGCCAAAATTCATTCCTCACATCTTATCGAGCTGAGCTCATGAAGAGAACTAAATGACACACCCAAGCCTCAATGTTGTAGTTCTATGTGATGGACAGCAAAAGGTTAAATGTCATTCCAATCACATTAACATTGACTCACAGGCATTTGAATAAAATTTTTATGAAATTTGAATAATCATTTCAGTATTAAGAAATCTTTACATGTTTGGATATTCTACAGTTTTATTAATAAGAAAAGAGGGTTGTAATCCCATATATGTACTTTATTAACATTTAGTTATATGCAGGTAATGATATAAGAACAAGAAGCAGAAGCTTACAAGTCTTTGCATATTGGAATTTATTGCAACAACAATGAAAAAACAATAAATATTAGTCATTTACAGCCTTCCTAAAGGAATGGTGAAATTTTATATGATGAATTGAAGTCAACAGTTATTCAACAGAAATACTGTAGCACCAGTGCATCAATAATAGAAGACCCCAATAATGGAATTACAGTTATCACTGACATATTACTATATAGAAAGCTCCTGGTTATGCAGAGCATTTTGGGCAACTTAGTTGGAATAGTTTGTCATGATAGCAAGAAACAAAAAATTTAAATTAATACTTTTTAAAGAATTTCTTGTTTCAGGCTGCTAAGGCTCAAAAAAGCAAAATATTCTAGATATTTTCAACATGGATAGCAATCTAATGCACCCATGTGAGTGGGTGTTTCTCTTATGAATGTGTTACACTTTGTGTGTCTGCTTTTGCAGTCTTTTCTTTTAATGCTGTTATTACCATGTTTGCCCCAGTAAATTTTAGTCTGACAAGTTTTTTTTTTTAGTGT
>WNWK01017512.1:0-42290 GCA_009830355.1 Cherax destructor | reverse complement strand
CATCTGCTTTTGATAATTTGATGGTGTTGTTTTTCGCTATCTTATTATTGCCTAGAATTGCAGATAGGGTCTTCCAGGTCTTTTTCATATCACCTTTTATGTTCTGGAGTCTGTTCTCATAATACAATTTTTTTGATCTTCTTATCAGGCTGGTAAGGATTGATGAATAGCGTTTGGATTGTTCTCTGGTTATTAGACCCCTTCTGTATTGTTTTTCATATTGGTGCCTTTTGTTAATGAATTTAAGGATGCTGGGTGTTAGCCAGGGATTGTTAAGTCTCTTAGCTGTGATCTGTTTAGTTTTTTTAGGGCAATGTTTGTTATAGAGGTGGTGGGTTTTGTTAAGGAAATTCTTGATGCATTCATTAGTATCTGTATATGTTTCTAACTCATTATGCCAGTCAATGTTAATCATAGCTGTTATAAAGTTATTTACAGCTGACTCATTATGTAGTCTGAAGGTAACTTTTGTAATATCTAGGGGCAATTTACCAAGGTTAGTTATGAGAAAGGTCGGATAGTGGTCTGTGGTGTTGTCTGTGATTATGCCTGATTTTAGAGGGGATATAGTATTAGTCCAGATGTGGTCTAGTAATGAGATACTAGTCTCGGAGATTCTTGTAGGTTTTGATATTGTTAGTAGTAACAAGCAGTTGCTCATAGTGTTTGTGAATTCTGTTACTTGTGGGTCCTGGTCATGTAGGAGATTTATATTGAAATCTCCTGTGAGCAGCAAATGGTCTTTGTTCATGTTTGCATCAGTAATCAGGTTACCTAGTTTTTCACTAAAATGGTGAATGTTTGACTGTGGTAATCTGTAGATGTTTATCACTGTGAGGGGTTTTTGCAGGTCTTTTGATTTAAATTTAGCTATAATATATTCTCCATGCTCATCCCTTATGCAAGAGTTATTGATACATTCAAGTTGATCTGAGTAATATATAGCTATTCCACCCCCTCGCTGATCTGTCCTACAGTTGTGAATGGCTGTGTAACCTGGGATGGCATAGACATCTGTAGTATCAGGCTTCAGCCAGGTCTCAGTGAGTGTGATGATTGACATATTGGTCTGGAGGGATTGGAGTAGTGATTTTTAATGGATGTGCTGTTGGAGTGTGAGTCATGTAACTTAAAGATAAGATAAGATTTTATTGGAATTTTTAACCCTGGAGGGTTAGCCACCCAGGATAACCCAGGGAAGGGTTATCCACCCAAGATAACCCAGGGAAGGGTTAGCCACCCAGGGGAGGGTTAGCCACCCAGGATAACCCAGGGGAGGGCTAGCCACCCAGGATAACCCAGAGGAGGGTTAGCTACCCAGGATAACCCAGGAGAGGGTAAGCCACCCAGAATAACCCAAGAAAGTCAGTGCGTCATTGAAGACTGTCTCTTTTATTTCCATTGGGGTCCTCAATCATGTCCCCCAGGATACGACCCACACCAGTCACCTAACACCCAGGTACCTATTTTATTGATAGGTGAACATGGACCACAGGTATCTTAAGGAAACATCCCATTTTGACTGTCCCAAAAACAACAAGGGAATCGATTAATTTAATATATCAAATTAATATAAGTACTCTACTGTTCTTAAGAAAAAACCTCTGGGCACACCATGGCGTTTAAAATTAATACTCTACACACCTCGCCTCACACACTGGGTGTCTGGGGTTCGATCCCCGGCCGGGTCAGTGTTCACCTAGCAGTAAGTAGGTACCTGGGTGTTAGTTACCTTACACCTGCTGTCAGTTTTCACCTAGCAGTAAGTAGGTACCTTGTTGTTAGTCACCTTACACCTGCTGTCAGTGTTCACCTAGCAGTAAGTAGATACCTGGGTGTTAGTATCTTACACCTGCTGTCAGTTTTCACCTAGCAGTAAGTAGGTACTTGATAACACACTGGCTTTATTGGGTTATCCTGGCTGGGTAACCCTCCCTACAAAGGTTATCCCAGCTGGATAACCCTCCCTACCAGGTTATCCCAGCTAGATAACCCTCCCTACAAAGGTTATCCCAGCTGAATAACCCTCCCTACCAGGTTATCCCAGCTGGATAACCCTCCCTACCAGGTTATCCCAGCTGGATAACCCTCCCTACCAAGTTATCCAAGCTGGATAACCCTCCCTACCAGGTTATCCCAGCTAGATAACCCTCCCTACAAGGTTATCCCAGCTGATAACCTCCTACCAGGTTTATCTCCCTGCTGATAACCTCTTCCCTACCAGGTTATCCAAGCTGGATAACCCTTCCTACCCAGGTTATTCCAGCTAGATAACCCTCCCTACAAAGGTTATCCAGGCTGGATAACCCTCCCTACCAGGTTATCCCAGCTGGATAACCCTCCCTACCAGGTTATCCCAGCTGGATAACCCTCCCTACCAGGTTATCCCAGCTAGATAACCCTCCCTACCCAGGTTATCCCAGCTGGATAACCTCCCTACCAGGTTATCCTGGCTAGATAACCCTCCCTACCCAGGTTATCTCTATCTGTACTTGGTCTCAGGGGAGAAATAATGGTTGTTAGGATTGTTAAGGTCCAGCGCTGTATGAGGTGTGTGATATACAATGTACATCATATATCTTGCCTTATCTTACCTTATCTTTGTATCTTTATTGCTGAAACGTTTCGCCCAACGGGGAATTAAACGTCCCTGAACCATTGTTTCCTCGGTTGAGGATACTCCCTGACCCATTGTGTGCCTCTGTGATGTTGAGTACAGTCCCTGGACCCATTATGCCTAGTGGTTAGGACAGTCCCTACCCATGTTCTGTGATGTTGAGGTACAGTCCCTGAACCCATTGTGCCTCTGTGATGTTGTGGTACAGTCCCTGAACCCATTGTGCATCTGTGATGTTGAGATACAGTCCCTGACTCATTTGTGCTCTGAATATGTTTGACTACAGTCCCTACCATGGGTATGGCCACTATGACAATGTCTTGAGGTCATCCTGCCTGATCCCATACTACTGACCATACTGGTCTTGAATGGTCACTCCTGTGACCCAACTATGGACCACTATGACATGTCTTGAATGGTCACTCTGCCTGTCCCAACTACTGGACCACTTGACATGTCTGAATGGTCACCCTGCCTGTCCTAACTACTGGACCATTGACATCTTGAATGGTCACTTCTGCTGTCCCACTACTGGACCACTATGACATGTCTTGAATGTCTCTGCCTGTCCCAACTATGGACCACTATGACATTGTCTTGAATGGTCACTCCTGCCTGTCCTAACTACTGGACCACTATGACAGTCTTGAATGGTCGCTCCTGCCTGTCCCAACTACTGGACCACTATGACATTGTCTTGAATGGTCGCTCCTGCCTGTCCCAACTACTGGACCACTATGACATTGTCTTGAATGGTCGCTCCTGCCTGTCCCAACTACTGGACCACTATGACATTGTCTTGAATGGTCACTCCTGCCTGTCCTAACTACTGGACCACTATAACATGGTCTTGAATGGTCACTCCTGCCTGTCCCAACTACTGGACCACTGATGCCCATGTCTTGAATGGTCGCTTCCTGCCTGTCCCAACTCTGGACCACTATGACATTGTCGAATGTTCGCTCACCACTGCCCAACTACTACCACTATAACATTGTCTTGAATGTCGCCCTAGACACAATGCCTAACTAACATACCAACAGGCCATTGTCTAATTCGACATGTGCCTGCCAAATGGTACCTAACTATGACATTGTCTTGAATAATCACTCCTGCCTGTCCTAACTACTGGACCACTACCACATGGTCTTGAATAGTCATTCCTGCAATATCCCAACTACTGGAACACTATGATATAGTCTTGGATGGTCGCTCCTGCCTGTCCAAACTACTCGTTGTCTTCAAGACCCCTGCTGTCTTCAATTTCTTAAGACTCCTGGTTGTCTTCAAGACCCCTGGTTGTCTTCAGCCCTGGTTGTCTTCAAGACCCCTGGTTGTCTTCAAGACCCCTGGTTGTCTTCAAGACCCCTGGTTGTCCAAGACCCCTGGTGGTCTTCAAGACCCCTGGTTGTCTTCAAGACCCCTGGTTGTCTTCAAGACCCCTGGTTGTCTTCAAGACCCCTGGTTGTCTTCAAGACCCCAGGTTGTCAAGACCCCCTGGTGGTCTTCAAGACCCCTGGTGGTTTTCAAGACCCCTGGTGGTCTTCAAGACCCCAGGTTGTCACTTGTCAAGACCCCTGGCTGTCTTCAAGACCCCTGGTTGCCTTCAAGACCTCTGACTCTCTTCAAGACCCCTGGTTGTCTTCAAGACCCCTGGTGGTCTTCAAGGCCCCTGGTTGTTTTCAAGACCCCTGGTTGTCTTCAAGACCCCAGGTTGTCTTCAAGACCCCAGGTGGCCTTCAAGACCCCTGGTGGCCTTCAAGATCCCTGGTGGTCTTCAAGACCCCTGGCTGTCTTCAATATCCCTGGTGGTCTTCAAGACCCCTGGTTGTCTTCAAGATCCTTGGTTGTCTTCAAGAGCCCTGGTTGTCTTCAAGACCCCTGGTTGTCTTCAAGAGCCCTGGTTGTCTTCAAGAGCCCTGGTTGTCTTCAAGGCCCCTTTTTGTCTTCAAGATCCTTGGTTGTCTTCAAGACCCCTGGTTGTCTTCAAGACCCCTGGTTGTCTTCAAGACCCCTGGTTGTCTTCAAGATCCCTGGTGGTCTTCAAGACCCCTGGCTGTCTTCAAGATCCCTGGTGGTCTTCAAGACCCCTGGTTGTCTTCAAGACCCCTGGCTGTCTTCAAGACCCCTGGTTGTCTTCAAGATCCCTGGTGGTCTTCAAGACCCCTGGCTGTCTTCAAGATCCCTGGTGGTCTTCAAGATCCCTGGTTGTCTTCAAGACCCCTTTTTGTCTTCAAGACCCCTGGTTGTCTTCAAGACCCCTGGTTGTCTTCAAGACCCCTGGTTGTCTTCAAGACCCCTGGTGGTCTTCAAGAGGGAGCTGGACAGACAGTCAGCACCTGACCAGCCGGGCTGTGGTTCCTACGTTGGTTTACGAGCGTCCAGCAGTAACAACCTGGTTGATCATTCCCTGATCCACCACCAGGCCTGGTCATGGACCGTGCCTGGGGGGCGTGACCCCCGAAACATCCCCAGGTATACTCCAGGTACCCAGCTAGTATTACATTGTTTAAAATTGTTTTGAAATAATTATAAGATATAATAATATTTATAGAAACTTTATGTGAGGATCGTTTTAAATATAATTATAAAAATTGTTTACATAGTAAATATAAAGTTCGGATTTGTAAACGTATTTTTAAAGCAATTTTTAAATAATTTTTGAAATTAAACAATAAATATAGAATTTTATTATTTGGTTTATTTTTAATATAAACATAAAAATCATCAATGTTTACATAGAATAAATATAAAGTGTGGATTAGGTAATTAAAAATCTGGAAATCATCAATGTTTACATTTAATAAATGTAATTGTGGATGTAGTATTAAATCATTTAAGGTAGTTTTGTTATCATTTTAAAATACTATAATACTTATAGAATTTTATTATTAAGTTAATTTTAACAGTAAATCTAGAAATCATCAATGTTTACTTGTGATAAATGTAAGTGTGTATGTAGTATTAAGCCATTTAAGATAGTTTGGCAATTATTTTAAAATACCATAATTATTTTGTATCTCTTCAGTTAGGTTAATTTTAACAATAAATCTAGAAATCATCAATGTTTACAAGTGATAAATATAATTGTGGATGTGTTGTGGGTGTAGAATTAAACCATTTAAGGTAGTCATGCAATAATTTTCAAATATTATAATTATTACAGATCTTTCCGGTAAGGTTAATTTTAACAATAAATCTAGAAATCATCAATGTTTACAAGTGATAAATACAATTGTGGATGTGTTGTGGGTGTGGGCAAGATGGCCGCCGTGCTGGTCGCTCATTGGCTGGATTTTCGTGACAATAGTTGCAGCTGGAGGTGAAGTATGACGCCGCCCTCACCCACTACCACCACCCACTACCTGCTACTCTAAAACATCCACCCGCCCACACTCCCGCCCGCGTGCAGCCATCACGCCCGCGCTGTGAGTACTTAAAGATCTGAAGAATAACCTCGCATTTCTGCCATCTTGAAATATGTGGCTCTCTCTTGTTATAGGAATTTTCACTTATATTTTTGGTTTTGGTTTATTATTATCCCGGTTATCTATTTCTGTCTTCTGATAGATGGGTTTATGTCTGTTTTATATATTAAATACGTGTTTTTTAAGTATTTATATTGAGTAATTTTATTAGAGAAAACGAAGTCTTGTGTCAGACTATTATAAAAAACTTTCACTTCTTGTTAAACTGTATAATTAAAAATATATTGTATATTAGAGGGTTTAACTGAGGGTTTTATAGCATTTTTGTCTTGGGGTGGCATGCGGGTTTAATATTATAAATAATTTTTTGAAAAAAATTATCTCCCAAAAATTTTCTCATAATATTTTTTGTGATTTTTTCTTTCATTTTTTTGTAATTGTATAATTATTTTTTTTTTTTTGGGGGGATGTTTTTTAAGGCAAATTTGTGCCTCCTGTACCATGGGATGGCATGGAGGTTTAATATTATAAATAAATTTTTGAAAAAAAAAATCTCCCAAATTATCTTTTACTCGTGATTTTTTTTTTTTTTTTTCATTTTTTAATTATAGTATTATTTTTTTTATTCTTGGGGCATTTTTTTGAGGCTGATTTGTGTCTCTTAATGGTGCAGGAGGCTCTTGATCTAAGGAGCTGGAACTATTATTTTCTTTCCCTGGATCAGACCTTATAACCTCCCATACCTTGGACACTACCTGACCCTTACGGGTTTAGTGCTTCCCCTAAATATAATAATGATGCATAGCTTGCAGGTGTGACGGCGTTTCGTGACCACATAACCCGCGACTTATAATATGACCCATTTATGTTTAGCGCTTCTTTTTTATTATGATAATAAAATTATAATAATAATGTAATAATATAATGTAATAATAGTATAATATAATTTTATAACTAGTCGAATGGAAAATATTCTTCAATTTACTAGCCTAATCTGGGTTAAATTTAACGCCTAATTTAGTACGTAAATAAGTCGATTGTAAAAGTTGAAAATTATGTACGAGGTATATATATAAAAAACTCGCTTGCCAACTTGGCTGTTTTCTTAACTAAAATAATTTATTGGGGTTATTTATTAAGTTTATTTAGGTACAGGTACACATCAGTACAATTATCATACATAGCTGCATGTGTGTAAATTACCCACCGGAATAACACAAAAAATTCACACAAAGTGACTTATTTCCACTGTGGTCACCGCTGTTATTTAAGATTTTGAGCTAAAATTAAACATGAGTTCTATGGCATATAGAGTGGAACCCCGGTTAACGAAAAAAATTCATTGCAGAAGCCTGCTCAAGTGCCATTACCGAACGAATTTACTTCCTTAAGAAAAAATTTAATTTAGGTTAGTCTATTTCAGACCCCCAAAAATACACTTCCACAAGCACTTACAATATTATACTTACATAATTGCACGATTTCCGGGGTGTTCGTTAACCGGGGTTCCACTGTACAGTGGACCCCCGAGTTTCGTAAAAACTTCACTCCTGAAGTCTGCTCAAGTCCCATTACCGAACGAATTTACTCCCTTAAGGAAAAATGTCACGTAGGTTAGTCTATTTCAGACCCCAAAAATACTTTTCCACAAGCACTGACAATATTATACTTACATAAATGTACGATTTCCGGGGTTTACGAAACTCGGGGGTCCACTGTATATATGTAGTCAAGGTGAAATACGTGTTTTTTAGTATGTATAATAATAATAATAATAATTAATAATAATAATGGCAATAATTTGAGGTGAAACACATTTTTTAATATAATAATAATAATGATGATACTGGTAATAATTCATAACAATAATAATACTACTATAATAATAATAATACTATATTAATAATACTATAATAATAATACTATAATAATAATACTATAATAATAATACAATAATAATAATACAATAATAATAATACAATAATAATAATACAACAATAATAATAATAATAATACTGGAGTTTACCTGGAGAGAGTTCCGGGGGTCAACACCCCCGCGGCCCAGTCTGTGACCAGGCCTCATGGTGGATCAAAGCCTGATCAACCAGGCTGTTACTGTTGGCTGCACGCAGTCCGACGTATGAACCACAGCCCGGTTGGTCAGGTACTGACTTTAGGTGCCTGTCCAGTGCCTGCTTGAAGACAGCCAGGGGTCTATTGGTAATCTCCCTTATGTATGCTGGGAGGCAGTTGAACAGTCTTGGGCCCCTGACACTTATTGTGTTGTCTTCAACGTGCAGTGGCACCCTTGCTTGCTTTTCATTGGGGGGATATTGCATCGTCTGCCGAGTCATTTGCTTTCATAGGGAGTGACTCTCGTGTGCAAGTTTGGTACTAATCCCTCTAGGATTTTCCAAGTGTATTCTATTAATAATACTATAATAATTTTAATAATACAAAATAATGTATAATAATTTTATAATAATAATAGTAATGTAATTGGAATGAAGGGAGATTTTTCAGCTCTATGATTTATTGAGTTTGTTTCAATGTATGCTGTGGAATCTAATTATTCCTAACAATACATGATTCCAAAATAAAAAAATGCATAAAAAAGACTGCAGTATGGTACATAATTATCGTACTTTGTTATATTCAGCCGGGTGGCGTTAAACCCAGAGGGATCATGCAGTACCTGGGGAATGAGAGCCAATCAGGTTTAATCCGAGGAAGGGTACTGTAACTCTGATTCCTTAGGTCAAGAGCCCTTAAGGCACCCACCCCTTTGAAGGAAGTGGATAATAAATAAGCTTTCTTTGAAAATGTACCATAGTAGCTGAGTTGGTAGCGCACTCGGCTCACACATTGAGGTCCTTGTTTCGATTCCCGGTACGGGTGGAAACATTAGGACATGTTTCCTTAAGACACCTGCAGTCCATGTTCACCTATCAGTAAGTAGGTACCTGGGTGTTAGGTGACTGGTGTGGGTCGTAACCTGGGGACAAAATTGACCTAATTTGCCAGAAATGCAGCCTTAAAAAGGCACAATGCTTCTGGCATGTTATATGAATGTGAAATAAAATTTCTGTATTGTTCATGCAAACACTTTAATTACAAAAATGTGCATGAAAATACAGTGCTATAATCATGTCTTAATTAGCATGCAATGCTGTATATTATGCAGAACTATATCATGCAAAATTATATATCATGCATTACTATATATCTTGCAATATTGTATATCTTGCAATATTGTATATCTTGCAATATTGTATATCTTGCAATATTGTATACCTTGCAATATTGTATATCTTGCAATATTGTATATCTTGCAATATTGTATATCTTGCAATATTGTATATCTTGCAATATTGTATATCTTGCAATATTGTATATCTTGCAGTACTGTATATCTTGCAGTACTGTATATCTTGCAGTACTGTATATCTTGCCGTACTGTATATCTTGCAGTACTGTATATCTTGCAGTACTGTATATCTTGCAGTACTGTATATCTTGCAGTACTGTATATCTTGCAGTACTGTATATCTTGCAGTACTGTATATCTTGCAGTACTGTATATCTTGCAGTACTGTATATCTTGCAGTACTGTATATCTTGCAGTACTGTATATCTTGCAGTAATGTATATCTTGTAGTAATGTATATCAGTGTAATTGGGATATTAATTTTTTTTATTTTCAGATTTCAGAAGTCATGGAGACAGTTGTATATTCTGGGGTGAGTCTGGAACTTCCATCCGAAATCTGCGAAGACATATCGTTGTTATTTGAAATTCTTTCGCCAGACACCTGGAACAATCATCTCACCGATGATCACCGTGAAATGCTAATGGTTTGTGTATTTCCCATTCTTCTTACTCTGCTTTTCAATGTAAATAATACTGTATCAAATTTGTGTTTGTCTCCATGTGGGCTTTTTATTGAGCATTGACAAGTGTTCATTACACATTGTGATAGATATTTATTCACATTGAAATACTGCAGTATCTCTTATCCAAAAATTTGAATGAAAATGTCTAATGGAAAAATCTCTGGCTCCTTCCCTTGTTTATTATAAATGAAATTACTGTACACCTATTATCTAAAATTGGCACACTTGTGATATTATAATTTATTAAGATAATAAATGGTACAGTCAGCTCTCCAAGTTTGCATAGAAGTTATGTCCACAGAGGTCCAAAAAAATTATTACAAATGATACAGTCTGTGTAACAGCTACAGACATTATGAATGATACAGTCTGTAACAGCTACAGACATTATGAATGATACAGTCTGTATAACAGCTACAGACATTATGAATGATACAGTCTAAAATAAATTTGGGTTCATTTTGTTTCAGAGACCATATCTCTGTATCATTCTAATCTGGTTAGTATTGACATAAGTAATGACCAGAGTAAAGCAGATTTTTGGTTCAGGAAATTTATTGAAACAAAAATCTTCTTTGACCAAACTGGCCATATCCCACAGAGGCAGGGTGGCCCAAAAAAAGAAAAACAAAAGTTTTTCTTTTTAAATTTAGTAATGTATACAGGAGAATGGGTTACTAGCCCTTGAAACAAAAAAAAAACATAATATATTTTTTTGTTTTCTAACCATTTCAATGGGGTTCTGATCCTATGGTCATTTGTTATAAATGTTTAACTTATTTCTCATCATCTCAGGGTTTTCTACCAGAGTTTTCTCATAATGACCTAGAGGAGAAAACACGTACCTTAGAAATGTTCTTCATGGATGAAAACTTCAGGTTTGGAACACCTCTTAGATTATTTCATGAACAACTCTGCAAAGGTTTCTTCAATCCTGAAATTTCTAAGATGAGAGCCATTCACAAGAAGATTATGTACAGAGAATACAGGTAATTTTTGCTTTTTATTTTATATTAATGTAGGTGATGACCTTTACTCTGTAATACGTACATAGTTTTGTACTGCAGGATTATTATTATTATAATCAAAAAGAAGCATTAAACCCACTGGGGTAGTACATAATTTTTTTTTTGGACAGTCGCTGTCCATTCAGGGATTAAACCCTGAACGTCATTTTTAAGAGGTGAGACTCTTGACAACCATTGGGGCCAGGGATCAAACCCTGGACCCCAGTATTGAGAGAAGTGACTCTCACCACTGGGCTACTGCTGTTTGTGTCTGTACTACAGGACAGCCCCGTTTGTACTGCTCTTGGATTCCCAGCCCCATGTGGTAAGCGAAAATTGCCTACGGTTGGAAAAGTTTTTTTTTTTTTTTTATTATCAAATGCATCCAAAGTGCCTGATGACATGTTTACACTATCATACATTAAGTGCTCAATGCAGCCAGACATAAAAATTGATTAAAAGCAAAATAAATACACAGTACATAGCATACTTACCTTTAAATATAGTGCCAGTCGCCCTTCCCTTGCACAGCTATTGTACAAAAATGTCAAAAAAGCAGTAAACGCATTGAACATAATGAACAATGGTTCAGTTGAAAGCCACCGAAAATATGGAACACTAAAAAGAGGGCACTATATATACGCGGGGCCTTTCTGTAATAATAACTCCAATAAATTGTACTAACAATGCCCATGCCTTCTGATAGGAGAGACAAAAAAGATATAACAGAAAAGGTTATGCAACAATAGGTCAAAAACCTTTCTTTAGTATCCTCAACAGTGTTAACAGAAGGCCTCGGATATTAATTACTCAAACACTACAACCGTAACTCTGATCTCCTGCTTACAAATAAGTAATCACAAATAGTTACACATATTTCTAGGAGGTTGCATCACTATATAACTTAAATAAGTGTGATTTTTGCCAGATGGATTATTGTCACACCGAGTCATTATGCTTTACTGTGGTAAAATTAATTAATTCACTGGCAACTGATTTGCATATGTTCAAGAGTCTCAGCATTTAATCCACAGTGGCACATTAGCAACCATTTTGGAAAATACCCTCACTTTGCCTACTATAAATAACTCATGATCTCTTAAATTTGTTTAAATTCAACCATACCTTGCTAAAATATAAGGTAATATAAAAATTGTAATTCAAAACCACTTACAAGCTACACTATAATGTCTTTTTTTTTTGTGATTGAATTCATGACTGCATAAATAACTCAATGATTGTAACCAGATATAAGCTTTTTCATAGATCATTACCACTGTAACTTGCTTAGCTATCAGAACTTTGTGGCCCAGTCCCTGGACCCATCATGTATCTCTGTAATGTCAATGTGCTGTCCCTGGACCCATCATGTATCTCTGTAATGTCAATGTGCTGTCCCTGGACCCATCATGTATCTCTGTAATGTCAATGTGCTGTCCCTGGACCCATCATGTGCCTCTGTATACCTGGAGTATACCTGGAGAGAGTTCCAGGGGTCAACGCCCCTGCGGCCCAGTCTGTGACCAGGCCTCATGTTGGATCAGAGCCTGATCAACCAGGCTGTTACTGCTGGCCACACGCAGTCCAAAGTACGAACCACAGCCCGGCTGGTCAGGTACCGACTTTAGGTGCCTGTCCAGTGCCTGCTTGAAGACAGCCAGGGGTTTGTTGGTAATCCCCTGATGTATGCTGGGACGCAATTGAACAGTCTTAGGCCCCTGACACTTATTGTGTTGTCTCTCAACGTGCTAGTGGCACCCCTGCTTTTCATTGGAGGGATGTTACATCGCCTGCCGAGTCTTTTGCTTTCGTAGGGAGTAACTCTCGTGTGCAAGTTTGGTACTAATCCCTCTAGAATTTTCCACGTGTATATAATAATGTATCTCTCCCGCCTGCGTTCTAGGGCGTACAGGTTTGGGAACTTCAAGCGTTCCCAGTAATTAAGGTGGTTTATCGTAGTTATGCGTGCCGTGAAGGTTCTCTGCACATTTTCTAGGTCAGCAATTTCACCTGCCTTGAAAGGTGCAGTTAAGTGTGCAGCAATATTCCAGCCTAGATAGAACAAGCGACCTGAAAAGTGTCAACATGGGCTTGGCATCCCTGGTTTTGAAGGTTCTCATTATCCATCCTGTCATTTTTCTAGCAGATGCAATTGCTACGGTGTTATGGTCCCTGAAGGTTAGATCCTCTTGACATGATCATTCCCAGGTCTTTGACATTAGTTTTTCGCTCTATTGTGTGGTTGGAATTTGTTTTGTACTCCGATGAGATTTTAATTTCCTCACGTTTTCCATATCTGCGTAATTGAAATTTCTCATCATTGAACTTCATATTGTTTTTTGCAGCCCATTTAAAGATTTGGTTGATATCTGCTTGGAGTCTTGCAGTGTCTTCAATAGTGGACACTGTCATGCAGATTCGGGTGTCATCTGCAAAGGAAGACACTGCACTGTGGCTTATATCCCTGTCTATGTCCGATATGAGGATGAGGAACAGGATGGGAGCGAGTACTGTGCCTTGTGGAACAGAGCTTTTCACTGTAGCCGCCTCAGACTTTACTCTGTTGTCTACTACTCTTTGTGTTCTACTTGTTAGGAAATTATAGATCCATCTACCAACTTTTCCTGTTATTCCTTTATCACGCATTTTGTGTGCTATTACACCTTGGTCACACTTGTCAAAGGCTTTTGCAAAGTCTGTGTATATAACATCTGAATTCTGTTTGTCTTCTAGAGCATCCAGGACCTTGTCGTACTGGTTCAGTAGTTGGGACAGACAGGAGTGACCTGCTCTAAACCCATGCTGCCCTGGGTTGTGTAATTGATGGGTATCTAGATGAGTGGCGATCTTACTTCTTAGAACCCTTTCAAAGATTTTTATGATATGGGACGTTAGCGCTATTGGTCTGTAGTTCTTTGCTATTGCTTTACTGCCCCTTTTGTGGAGTGGGGCTATGTCTGTTGTTTTTAGGAACTGCAGGACGACCTCCATAGGATGTTAAAAGCACGTGATAGGGGCTTCTTGCAGTTCTTGATGAACACGGAGTTCCATAAGTCTGGGTCTGGAGAGGAGTGCATAGGCATGTCATTTATTGCCTTTTCGAAGTCATTTGGCGTCAGGGTAATGTCAGATAGGCTTGCGTCTGCCAAGTTCTGCGGCACTCTCATAAAAAATTCATTTAGGTCTTCGACTTTGTCTGGTTGTCTGGGACTTGAGTAACTCACTCATTTCCTTGCTGTCATCTGTGTAGGACCCATCCCATTTAAGTAGGGGCCCAATACTGGATGTTGTTTTTGACTTTGATTTGGCATAAGAAAAGAAATACTTTGGGTTTCTTTCAATTTCATTTATGGCTTTTAGTTCTTCCCGCATTTGTTGATTCCTGTAAGATTCCTTTAGTTTTAATTTGATGTTTGCTATTTCTCTGACCAGTGTCTCCCTACGTATTTTAGATATATTGGCCTCTTGTAGCCACTCCGTTATTCTTTGCCTTTGCCTGTATAGGAGCGCCTCTCTCTTTCTAGTTTACATCTTCTCCTTTTCCTTAAGGGAATTTGCCTTGAGCAAACTTCAAGTGCCACAGAGTTAATTTGTTCTAGACATAGGTTAGGATCCGTGATGCTTAGGCTGTCTTCCCAGTTTATATCATTTAGGACTTGGTTTACTTGGTCCCACCTTATGTTTTTGTTATTGAAGTTGAATTTGGAGAAGGCTCCATCGCGACTGATCACATTTTGTCGATCTGGGGCTCCCCGCATACATGTCTGGACCTCTATTATGTTGTGATCTGAGTATATTGTTTTTGATATGATGACATTTCGTATCAGATCATCATTGTTGGTGAAGATGAGGTCCAGCGTATTCTCTAATCTTGTAGGCTCTACTATTTGCTGGTTTAAGGTGAATTTGGTGCAGAGATTTAAAAGTTCATGTGTGTGCGAGTTTTCATCTGAGCTGCCTCCTGGTGTTATCTCTGCTACCACATTATTTGCAATATTCCTCCATTTTAGGTGCCTTAGGCTGAAATCCCCCAGGAGCAAGATGTTGGGGGCAGGAGCTGGAAGATTTTCCAGACAGTGGTCAATTTTCAGAAGCTGTTCCTGGAATTGTTGGGACGTTGCATCCGGAGGCTTGTATACAACCACGATGACCAGGTTTTGATTCTCAATCTTTACTGCTAATACTTCAACTACATCATTTGAGGCATTTAGTAGTTCTGAACATATAAGTGACTCTGTGATATACAGGCCAACCTTCCCCTTTTGCCTGTTCACTCTGTCACATCCGTATAGGTTGTAGCCCGGGATCCATATTTCATTGTCCAAGTGATCTCTTATGTGGGTCTCTGTGAAAGCTGCAAACATAGCATTTGACTCTGTAAGCAGTCCACGGATGTAAGGTATCTTGTTGTTCATTGCTGGCTTTAGACCCTGTATATTTGCAAAGATGAATGTCGTTGGATTGGTGGTATGGGGGAGGGTTTCCTGGCACTAATATCTGTTGTTCTGGAGTGGAGGCCATTGACTGTGATTCCACTCCAGAAATGATTGCAGTTGGCGTACGATTTATGTCATTTCCTGCCAGCTTTTTTTCCTTCCTGGCGCTAAAAGACCTCTCTCCGGAGTGGCTGTGGCTACCCAGGTTTTGCCATGGTCTGGATGTTCTGTGTCATCTTGTACCCTTTAGGTGGTGTGCCTGGCAATATAAGTTATAGCACTTGTCTTTCCTGAACTGCTGAGTGGCACATTTCAGGGTGGAAAAGCTTACAGGACGGGAGGTTGCATTTTCCTGTTGTCATATGGGCACGGCATTTTCTGGGGTGGTCATAATTGCATGTCCCATCTGTTTTCCCAGATATTCCATGCCTGCAGATACCAAGTGCATAATATTCACATAGGCCTGGTTTCCGTTTGCCCTGGTTTTTTGTGGCTGTGTTCCCCATTGTATTCCGTATTGGTGCGTGTATTCCTGTCTTGTTTCTATCTTCGGCACTAGTGCTAACAATGGAGCCTTCATCAGTTGTTTCTGGTAATTTATCTTCAGTATTTCCCAGGGCATCCCCCTGTTTACTATCTACCGTGGTATTGCTAGTTTGTAACATTGGTTTTTGTGTGTCCTTGTCTACACCTGTTTCCCCACTAGAGCTCCTGTCCCCCTTCAGGTCACCATCATTTATATTTCCGTTCTTACGGTTTTTGTTTACCAGGGCAACATCTGTACCAGGGGTGATAGCACCATCTGGCCCAGATTTTTTACTTTCCCAACTGTAATGTTGATGTGCTGTCCCTGGACCCATCATGTGCCTCTGTAATGTTGATGTGCTGTCCCTGGACCCATCATGTGCCTCTGTAATGTTGATGTGCTATCCCTGAACCCATCATGTGCCTCTGTAATGTTGATGTGCTGTCCTTGGACCCATCATGTGCCTCTGTAATGTTGATGTGCTGTCCCTGGACCCATCATGTACCTCTGCAATGTTGATTTGCTGTCCCTGGACCCATCATGTGCCTCTGTAATGTTGAGGTACAGTTCCTGGATGCATTATGTGCCTTTGTAATATTTTGACAACCACCCATAGATTGGATATGGGGTGCATAATTAAGATATTAAACCAACTAGATAAGAAATATTTGATAACCTTTTTTTTTAAAAAAACGTCCGTTTTGTTGCAACAGGATGACACAAAGAAGGAAGCACATTCACCATCATTTTCACTATCACCTTCACCATCAGTTACTGTAATCCTATAAACCACGGATCAGGTGGGGTTTGAACTCACTGGCCATGGGTTCAAATCCTACTCGTTCCGTGGATTGTTTGCAGTCGCGTTATTACAATTTCTTGAGTTGTAATCCTATAGTTCTTCCTAGGAAAATTACATAGTGCTTATCAGTAATTAGTGCTTTTAAATACAAAAAATGAACATGACCATCTATTTTTAGGTACCGACAAAAGCAGTATCTCCATCACACGCTTGAGGAGGTCTTAGTTCGAAGAAAACGTGTATTGGACATAGTTAGCAGCATGCCTCCTGATGATATTCCCAAGATACCACGACTTCCTCCTTTGGTAAACACGTTTCACTCCTGTCTCCTATGCTTGTGTCTTGCGTCTCTTATGCCTTGATACACAAAATTATTGTTAGATTTCAAGAGAAATATATTTTTTATTTTTCATTTAGGGGTACTTGATATTATATTTATATTACATTAAGTTCTCGACTGACAAACACGTTGAGAATGTTCCATATTGTGTATTGTATCATTATTGTGTATAATATCATTATTATACACAATACATAAGGTCCCCAATGTGTTCTTAAGTTTAAGACATCCTGTGTTATGAATATTATACACATACAGAAGATTCTCAATGTGATTTATTGTATTGTAATGGAAAACAATGTTGAATATCTTTTGATATTGTCCATTTGTGCTATTATTACTGTAATTCTGATTTTGAGCTTATGTCCATTCTGCCCAGTCTTAGACCAGGCGTCCTAAATTGGGAAGGAAATAATTACAGTATGATGTTTGTTACTGGGGCTCTACATCAATAACTCATCTCAGACCACTAATAACACAACAAAAGGCAGCAGTTAGAATGGTAACAAATTCTCACTCCAGGCAACATACTCCACCAATATTCAAAAACCTAAACTTACTCACCATACAAGACATCCATACTTTTTACTGTGCCTATTACATACATAGAACACTCTATGCAAATATTAACCCACCACTCAAACTTCTTACCAATTTTAACAGGACACATGACCATAACACTAGACACAGATCACTCCTCGATGTTCCCCGTGTCCATCTAACACTATGTAAAAACTCAATGCATATAAAAGGCACGAAATTTTGGAATTCATTACCTGTCATTGCCAAAGATACCCTACCTGTACCCCAATTCAAAACGATGCTAAAAAACCACCTTCTCACCCAAAGCTAATTGCTCAATATCAAACATTCCCAGCAAAGTAGAATAATCACTTAACGTAAAAACCTGACTAATCAATTGAATGTAAAACCTGTTATGAATATTACATACTTAGCTAATTATTTCCACAACACTTACATTATAATGACTACGTAAACTAACTGCAATGCAATTAATTGTTTTAAATTGTTATCTCACTCAATTAAACAAACAAACAAACAAACAAACAAATTTTATTTCATTGCAGATTACATGGGTATCGGTAGTTACAATGTAAATTGAGTGCAAGGAGAGCCACTGACATGCCATGGCATTAGGGGCAGCTTATTCTAGTCCTTAAAAACTATGTACTTAACAGTGGTACCTCGACTTACTATGGTCCCCAAACTCACCCTTTTATGTAAGTTTATTTTTTAAACGCTTTTGTAAGTGTAATTTTGGGGATCTAAAAGGACTAGTCTATTTTATATCATTCCTTAAGGGGATAAATTCGTTTGGTAATGGCACTTGAACAGTATTCTGGAATGAAAAAATATCGTAAGTCGAGGTACCACTGTTAATATTAGAGAAATTTATTGAGTTTATTCTAGTTAAAAATTATTTTCAAAATTACAATATGATGAAATTTTACTGTTTAAATTATTATATAATGATATTAGATTGTTACAGGTGTTAAGATTCTTGAATGATAATATGGAATTGAGATTATCTTAAGGAAAATAACATTGAGCATTTTTGACATTAACTTATAATATGAGTAGGGGGTAACATAATAGTAACATATTATTAAAAATTGAGATTATCGTATAGGAAAGTAATAATGAGCATTTTTCAAAGTAGTTTATTGTATGATCATTTAGTTTTGGGTGAGTAGGTGGTTTTTGAGTTGAGTCTTAAATTGATTTTCAGACAAGATTATCTTAATATTTACTGGTAATGAATTCCAGATTCTGGGGCCCTTTATGTGCATAGAATTTTTACATAGGTTAATATGAACACGGGGTATATCAAAAAGTGATCTGTGTCTTGTGTTGTGGTCATGGGTCCTATTAAAGTTGGTGAGGAGAGTTTTGAGCAGAGGGTTTATATTAGAGTGTAAAGTTTTATATATGTAGTAGGCACAAGAGTAAGTATGAATGTTCTTTACGGTGAGTAGTTTGAGACTTTTGAATATTGGTGGAGTATGCTGTCTAGAGTGGGAATTTGTTATCATTCTGACTGCGGCCTTTTGTTGTGTTATGAGTGGTCTAAGGTGATTTAACGTTGTTGATCCCCATGCACAGATTCCATAGGTGAGATACGGGTAGATAAGTGAATGATATAGTGCAAGGAGAGCTGATTGAGGTATATAATAGCGTATCTTTGATAATATGCCTACTGTCTTCGAGATTTTCTTGGAAATTTGTTGTATATGTGTTTGGAATTTAAGGCTACTGTCAAGGTGGATTCCTAGGAATTTTTCCTCTGTGAGTCTTGTGATGGGTGTACCATTGAGTGTTATGTTAAGTGGAACATTTGTGGCTTTGCTTCCAAACTGTATGAAGTTAGTTGCATTGCTACAATAAATTGCTACAATTAATTGATATGTTCAACTTATATTCAAACTTTATAACTTAGATATGCAACTTTACTTATTTTATAAATTATCAACCATAACTTTTTATTATTTTATTATTACTATTGCTTTAATTTGTTTAATCTGATTTAATTAATTTTATAATGAAGACAAAAGTACAAAACTATGTTTAAAAAATGTCATGTCTAAACTATGTTCAAATTTCATAGCTTAAATACTCACCTATACTCATTGTAAACTATCTACAAAAATTCTTACAATTTAGTTTTAAGTTAATTTTAAGTCTCCCCAAAATGCCCTGCATATTAGGGGCTTTAGGCATGTACACCTCATGTAATCTCAATAACCAAATGTAATTCTTTGTATCATGTCCAAATAAACTATTACAGTGGTACCTCGACTTACGATGGTCCCCAAACTCACCCTTTTATGTAAGTTTATTTTTTTAAATGCTTTTGTAAGTGTAATTTTGGGGGTCTAAAAGGTCTAGTCTATTTTACAACATTTCTTAAGGAGATAAATTCGTTTGGTAATGGCACTTGAACAGCATTCTGGAATGAAAAAATATCGTAAGTCGAGGTACCACTGTATTATTATTATTATTATTACTGCTGTGAGGCATCAATTGCTTAAAAAAGATTTGTTTTTTTAAATATAAGCTCAAATTTAACCCTTTGGGGGTCGAAGGGGTCTCTCTGAAACTCGTTCTCAGGGTCCACGAATTTAAAAAAAAAAAAAATTTTTCTTATGAAATGATAGAGAATCTTTTTCCGATCATAACGCCACAAAAATTATGAAATTTGATCGAAAACTAACGGAATTATGTTTTCGCGAAGTTAGCGGTATCCATGACATTTACGCATCGGCGATTTCGCCCACTTTGAGCCCTATTTTCGGCAAATTCCAATGTTTCAGTCTACTAAAATTATAGCTATTTCGCTAGAACTCCATTTCTTTTATCGATTGAGTACAAGAAACCGCCTATTTACCAATTTCAACTACCCAAAATAGTGGTCAGAAAATTGCAATTTGGCCAATTTCACACAAATTTCAAACGATGCCAATTTCAAAATAGGGTCTGTAATAAACAAGGCAGACATTCCTGGCACTAAAATAACATCTTCTCTGTTTATTAGTCACGTCTCCAGGCCCCTCTTACATTACTTTTGCTTTCCATTTTGAATTTTTATTCTCACAAAAAATAGAAGATTTACTGTTATGTATACAACTGCATCATTGTAAAAATTGTATAAATAATATCAGCACACTTGTGCAAGAATATTAGACTACCCAGTTGATGTGTATTGGACGCATGGTGTGATTTGTTTACTCTTGAGCATCGGACAAAATCGAACATTTTCGCTACTTTGCGCTGTTTCAAGGTACTTGTCATCGTGAAACCAGTCAAAATTATCTCTATTTCTGTAATATATCATCTATTCTATAAAATGAGACTAAGAAAACGAGAATACAAGCATAAATACCATACGAAAATATACTGCAAAGTTGGTTTTAAACCAAAAACACGGTCAGAGTTTTTTTTCCTCATTATGCACTGTGTGGTGCAGGAATTTTTTTATACTGCGCACACTGACCGCACAGACCCATTCTATCACATCTAGGCCTAACAGCCTGTTTCTGCTTGATTTGAGGGCGCTAGAATTTAGGCGTATTAGTACGTCAATAACCCCAGGGCGTAAGCCGTACTAGTACGACCAAAACCCCGAAAGGGTTAAAAAGTAAGTCATGAAATACTTTGAAATTCATTCATTGCCAGGACCAAGGGGCTAGTAACCCCTTCTACTGTATATATTACTAAATTGAAAAGGAGAAACTTTCATTTTTTTCTTTTGGGCCACCCCGCCTTGGTAGGATATGACCGGTTTGTTCAAAGAAGAAAGAAGATTGTTGGTAAATTCTAAAAGCATTATTAGTGATTCTTTCATTTAGGAATCCAGATTTTTGCTTTTTGTCTCACTATTCCAGGAATATATCCACCTGTTAACCAACTAATACAGTGGACCCTCGGTTTTCGTGCATCTCCAAACTCGAACATTTATGTAATGTAAATATGTTACTATTATGTTACCCCCTACTCATATTATAAGTTAATGTCAAAAATGCTCAATGTTATTTTCCTTAAGATAATCTCAATTCCATATTATCATTCAAGAATCTTAACACCTGTAACAATCTAATATCTAATATCATTATATAATAATTTAAACAGTAAAATTTCATCATATTGTAATTTTGAAAATAATTTTTAACCAGAATAAACTCAATAAATTTCTCTAATATTAAGTACATAGTTTTTAAGGACTAGAATAAGCTGCCCCTAATGCCATGGCATGTCAGTGGCTCTCCTTGCACTCAATTTACATTGTAACTACCGATACCTATGTAATCTGCAATCTGCAATGAAATAAAATTTGTTTGTTTGTAAGTGTACTTTTGGGGGTCTGAAACGACTAATCTAATTTACATTTGTTCTTATGGGAACAAATTCATTCGGTAATGGAGCTCAAACAGCATTCTGGAAAGAATTTTCAACGAAAACCGAGGGTCCCCTGTATACTCTTTATCACAACTACTTTCATATCTTTACTCATAAAATCTCTTCTTGTCCTGTTTATTTACGTTTTATATTAAATCACCTCCATTTATATTTTTTTTTTTCCACACTTGAATTTTTCAGTAATGTAATATACAATTTCCAAATAATATTTGCAGTTGCAAATGTTCTCACTCCTCCGTACTGCATCTAATTTCTGGTTGTTGACATGTTTAGGTCTTGCAAACAAGTGGAGGTGGTAGTGTGGTTTTATTCAATGTTTGTAAATTGTGTGGAAGATTTTTTCAATATGGAAAACTTCACATGAAAGCTAATAACAAATGAACAGTGTTTAATTCGTTTAAAGGTTTGCTGAATGTAAATAGCACTAAAATAACAGATTCTTTATATTTTTACTTATGTATGACACGAGAACCTTAACACGATAAAGAATGCTATGATTTTGGTACCTTAGTTAATGGATTTCCCCTCTAGGGAGGTTCCTTGATGCTGGTGAGGGGCTCTTGATCTTGGGAATTGGATCTGTGCTCCAGTTTCATGAATTAAGCCTGAATGCCTTCCATCCTCTCCCCTCCACAGGTGCTATATAATCCCCTCCACAGGTGCTATATAATAAAATCTATTTATACATATAGTATTAACTGCCTTGCACTTGCAGCACAGTAAAAAGAAGAGTTCTCGTACATCAATTGAATATTGTTCCAAAAAGCGCTACTTCCGTGAACTGGCGGCGATCCGAGCAGAAGTGGGAGATACCAGCGACATGTCTGAAGATGAAATATACCCAGGTAAAAATATATTTTTTCAACGCACTGCTCATCTCCCACTGAGGAAGGGTGACCCGAAAAAGAGAGACTTTCACCATCATTCACACTATCACTGTTTGCCAGAGGCATGCCGATACTACTATTCAAAAACTGCAACATATCGCCACCCCCGTGGTTTGAATATTCACATTTGATAACCTTTTTTGATGTCACCATTTGCCTCAACCTCACTTCTTTACAAGCTGCCAGATGGGCTGATTTTGTATATTTTAAATATTTGGAAAGATGGCTAGCTTCAGGTATCTTAATAACAAATCAGTGTATAACAAAATAGTCAAAAGTATCTAAGAGCCACTACTATTGTGATTATTTTTTTTCAACAAGTCGGCCATCTCCCACCGAGGCAGGGTGACCCAAAAAGAAAGAAAATCCCCAAAAAGAAAATACTTTCATCATCATTCAACACTTTCACCTCACTCATACATAATCACTGTCTTTGCAGAGGCGCTCAGATACGACAGCTGAGAATAAGTCCCTCCCAACTGTCACTATCCCAGACCCCTCCTTTAAAGTGCAGGCATTGTACTTCCCATTTCCAGGACTCAAGTCCAACTAAATCAATTAACTGGTTTCCCTGAATCCCTTCACAAAATATTACCCTGCTCACACTCCAACAGCTCGTCAGGTCCCAAAAACCATTCGTCTCCATTCACTCCTATCTAACACACTCACACGTGCTTGCTGGAAGTCCAAGCCCCTCGCCCACAAAACTTCCTTTACCCCATCCCTCCAACCTTTTCTAGGACGACCCCTACCCCGCCTTCCTTCCCCTACAGATTTATATGCTCTCCAAGTCATTCTACTTTGATCCATTCTCTCTAAATGACCAAACCACCTCAACCCCTCTACAGCCCTCTGACAAATACTTTTAGTAACTCCACACCTCCTCCTAATTTCCACACTCTGAATTTTCTGCATAATATTTACACCACACATTGCCCTTAGACTGGAAATCTCCACTGCCTCCAGCCGCCTCCTCGCTGCAGCATTTGCAACCCATGCTTCACACCCATATTAAAGTGTTGGTACAACTATACTTTCGTACATTCCGTTCTTTGCCTCCATGGATAACGTTTTTTGTCTCCACAGATACCTCAATGCACCACTCCCCTTTTTTCCTTCATCAATTCTATGGTTAACCTCATCCTTCATAAACCCATCTGCTGACAAATCAACTCCAAAATATCTGAAAATATTCACTTCTCCCATAATCCCTCTCTCCAATGTGATATCTAATTTCTCCTTATTTAAATTGTTTGATACACTCATCACCTTACTCTTATCTCTGTTCACTTTCAACTTTCTACCTTTACACACCCTCCCAAACTCGTCCACTAACCTTTGCAACTTTTCTTTAGAATCTCCCATAAGCACAGTATCATCAGCAAAAAGTAACTGTGTCAACTCCCATTTTGCATTTAATTCCCCATAATTTAATCCCACCCCTCTCCCCAACACCCTAGCATTTACTTCTTTTACAACCCCATCTATAAATATATTAAACAACCATGGTGACATTACACATCCCTGTCTAAGATCTTCTTTTACCGGGAAGTAATCTCCCTCTCTCCTACACACCCTAACCTGAGCCTCACTATCCTCATAAAAACTCTTTACAGCATTCAATAACCTACTACCTATTCCATACACTTGCAACATTTGCCACATTGCTCCCCTATCCACTCTATCATAGGCTTTTTCTAAATCCATAAATGCAAAGAAAACTTCCCTACCTTTATCTAAATACTGTTCACATACATGCTTTAATGTAAACACTTGATCTACACATCCCCTACCCACTCTAAAGCCTCCTTGCTCATCTGCTATTGTGATATGAGTGTGAAATAGAAGCTTATTCAGTGTACTACTATTCTTCAGTATGAGTGAGAAATAGAAACTTGTTCAATGTTTATCACTTTGGCAGGTTTGTTGGTCCTTATTTTCTGGTAAGTAGAAGTTTTTTCTACTGGACTCACTTTTGTTATGTATGTATCTGACTTTCCTGTCTTTCTAATAGTTTTTTTTTTACCACATCTGTCATTTTCCGCTAAGGCAAAGTGACTAAAAGAAACACTCACCATAATTCATTCAGTAGCTGTCTGTGCCAGAAGTGCACAGACATGATAATTCAAATGATCCTGCGGACTGCAACATCCCCATTCTTGCAATACAGTACTCAGGGTAATCTGCTAGCAGTCTTGTGTTATGCATTACCCTACTAAGACAAAATATAATACACTGGGTCACCCTTCCTTCGTGGGAATCTGCCGATGTGTTAATAAAAACAAAATAAACTATACAACCGTACTAAGAAGAGTTTCGGTTTTGTTTAACATAACTTTTAACTTTGCAGAGGGGCCAGGAGCTTCGCTCAATAAAAAACAGCGTCGACAATTGGGTGGGCTGGAAGGATCACTTCCATCAGATTTGTTACCAGTGAGGGCAACACACAGCAGCGGCTCTCTTGCATTGGACCTAGAGCTCAAAATAACACCCACAAGTAACCCGCTGGATCTGACAGATGATCATTTTAGAGCAATGCTTGCTGCTCACAGACTTCGAAGAAGTAAAAGAGAGGTGTGTTGCTTAATTATTTCTATGTATCTTTCTGTGGTATTGGCTTGAACATCCACCAGGCTTTTGTGAGAGTATTAGATCAGAGTTAATGGAGGCAACTGATTTTTAAGACTTGACAATCTGTCTGGTCACAAAATCCACTTGCTCCATAATGATCACAGCTGCAGACCAACAATTTTAAGTACAGCCTCTCCTTACTTAACGACGGAGTTCCGTTTCTAAGACCACGTCGGTAAACAAATGTGTTGCTAAGTGAGGAGCATACTATAATGGTAGTGGGTTTGTGTCCTCCATCTTTGACATTGTTTTAATGTCACCTTTGCACCATTTATAATATTTCTGGTATATTTTTAAATTTTTATATAGTACATATTGTCAAAGTGGGATGTTTGAATGTGCGTGGATGTTGTGCGAATGATAAGAAAGAGATGATTGTAGATGTTATGAATGAAAAGAAGCTGGATGTCCTGGCTTTAAGTGAGACAAAGCTGAAGGGGGTAGGAGAGTTTCAGTGGGGAGAAATAAATGGGATTAGGTCAGGGGTTTCAAATAGTTAGAGCTAAAGAAGGAGTGGCAATAATGTTGAATAATCAGTTATGGCAGGTAAAGAAGGAATATAAATGTATAAATTCAAGGATTATGTGGAGTAAAATAAAGGTTGGATGTGAAAAGTGGGTTATAGTAAGTGTTTATGCACCTGGAGAAGAGAGAAGTGTAGGGAGAGAGAGATTTTGGGAAATGTTGAGTGAGTGTGTGGGAGTTTTGAACCAAGTGAGAGAGTAATTGTAGTTGGGGATCTTAATGCTAAAGTGGGTAAAAATGTTGTGGAGGGAGTAGTAGGTAAATTTGGGGTGCCAGGGGTAAATGTAAATGGGGAACCATTAATTGAGCTATGTGTAGAAAGAGGTTTGGTAATAAGTAATACATATTTTATGAAAAAGAGGATAAATAAATATACAAGGTATGATATAGCACGTAAGGAAAGTAGTTTGTTGGATTATGTATTGGTGGATAAAAGGTTGATGGGTAGGCTTCAGGATGTACATGTTTATAGAGGGGCAACGGATATATCAGATCATTATTTGGTTGTAGCTACAGTTAGAGTAAAAGGTAGATGAGACAAAAAGAAAATGGCAACAGCAAGTAAGAGAGAGGTAAAAGTGTATAAACTAAGGGAGGAGGAAGTTAGGGTGGGAGAGGCTCTGTCAAGAAATTTTGCTGAAAACAAGAAAAATTTTTGGAGTGAGATAAACAAGGTAAGAAAGCCTAGGGAACGAATGGATTTGTCAGTTAAAAACAGAGTAGGGAGTTAGTAGATGGGGAGCTGGAGGTATTGGGTAGATGGCGGGAATATTTTGAGGAACTTTTAAATGTCGATGAAAAAGGGAGGCGGTAATTTCATGTACTGGCCAGGGAGGTACAACATCGTTTAGGAGTGAAGAAGAGCAGGATGTGAGTGTGGGGGAGGTGCGTGAGGCATTACGTAGAATGAAAGGGGGTAAAGCAGCTGGAACTGACGGGATCATGACAGAAATGTTAAAAGCAGGGGGATATAGTGCTGGAGTGGTTGGTATTTTTGTTTAATAAATGTATGAAGAGGGGAAGGTACCTAGGGATTGGCAGAGAGCATGTATAGTTCCTTTATCTAAAGGGAAGGGGATAAAGAGAGTGTAAAATTATAGGGGAATAAGTTTACTGAGTATACCAGGTAAAGTGTATGGCAGGGTTATTATTAAAAGAATTAGAGGTAAGACAGAGAGTAGGATTGCAGATGAGCAAGGAGGCTTTAGAATGGGTAGGAGATGTGTAGATCAAGTGTTTACAGTGAAGCATATATGTGAACAGTACAGTGGACCCCCTAGTTTTGTAAAAACTTCACTCGTGAAGTCTGCTCAAGTGCCATTACCGAACGAATTTACTCCCTTAAGGAAAAATGTCACGTAGGTTAGTCTATTTCAGACCCCCCAAAAATACACTTCCACAACCACTGACAATATTATACTTACATAATTGTACGATTTCCGGGGTTTACGAAACTCGGGGGTCCACTGTATTTAGATAAAGGTAGAGAAGTTTTCATTGCATTTATGGATTTAGAAAAGGCATATGATAGTGGATAGGGGAGCAATGTGGCAAATGTTGCAAGTGTATGAAATAGGTAGTAAGTTACTGAAGGCTGTAAAGAGTTTTTATGAGGATAGTGAGGCTCAGGTTAGGTGTGTAGGAGAGAGGAGATTACTTCCCGGTAAAAGTAGGTCTTAGACAGGGTTGTGTAATGTCACCATGGTTGTTTAATATATTTATAGATGGGGTTGTAAAAGAAGTAAATGCTAGGGTGTTGGGGAGAGGGGTGGGATTAAATTATGGGGAATTAAATGCAAAATGTGAGTTGACACAGTTACTTTTTGCTGATGATACTGTGCTTATGGGAGATTCCAAAGAAAAGTTGCAAAGGTTAGTGGACGAGTTTGGGAGAGTGTGTAAAGGTAGAAAGTTGAAAGTGAACATAGATAAGAGTAAGGTGATGAGGGTATCAAACGATTTAAATAAAGAAAAATTGGATATCACATTGGAGAGAGGGATTATGGAAGAAGAAAAAGTTTTCACATATTTGGGAGTTGACGTGTCAGCGGATGGGTTTATGAAGGATGAGGTTAACCATAGAATTGATGAAGAAAAAAAGGTGAGTGGTGCGTTGAGGTATCTGTGGAGACAAAAAACGTTATCCATGGAGGCAAAGAAGGGAATGTACGAAAGTATAGTGGTACCAACACTCTTATATGGGTGTGAAGCATGGGTTGCAAATGCTGCAGCGAGGAGGAGGCTGGATTCAGTGGAGATGTCCTGTCTAAGGGCAATGTGTGGTGTAAATATTATGCAGAAAATTCGGAATGTGGAAATTAGGAGAAGGTGTGGAGTTACTAAAAGTATTTGTCAGAGGGCTGAAGAGGGGTTGTTGAGGTGGTTTGGTCATTTAGAGAGAATGGATCAAAGTAGAATGACTTGGAGAGCGTATAAATCTGTAGGGGAAGGAAGGCGGGGTAGGGGTCGTCCTAGAAAAGGTTGGAGGTTTTGTGGGCGAGGGGCTTGGACTTCCAGCAAGCATGTGTGAGCGTGTTAGATAGGAGTGAATGGAGACGAATGGTTTTTGGGACATGACGATCTGTTGGAGTGTGAGCAGGGTAACATTTTGTGAAGGGATTCAGGGAAACCAGTTAATTGATTTAGTTGTACTTGAGTCCTGGAAATGGGAAGTACAATGCCTGCACTTTAAAGGAGGGGTCTGGGATAGTGACAGCTGGGAGGGACTATTCTCAGCTGTCGTATCTGAGCGCCTCTGCAAAGAGTGATTATGTATGAGTGTGGTGAAAGTGTTGAATGATGATGAAAGTATTTTCTTTTTGGGGATTTTCTTTCTTTTTGGGTCACCCTGCCTCGGTGGGAGATGGCCGACTTGTTAAAAAAAAAAAAATATTGTACTGTATATTGTAATAAACAGAATAGAGGAAATCAGCTCTAATATACATTTAGGTATGCATACTGGAAAGTCCAAGTCGTCAGTAAACAAGTACACAACGCTAAATGAGAAGCTGTAATTGGGTCCAAAGTGTAGAACATCTTCAGAGGGGGACCTACTGTACTGAATATTATAGCCTACGATTAACCCTTTGACTGTCGCAACCCCTAAATTTTCGAGAGAAAAAAATTATTTTTTTCTTATGAAATGATAGAGAATCTTTTCCCGATGGTAATGACACCAAAAGTATGAAATTTGATGGAAAACTTACGGAATTATGCTCTCGCGAAGTTAGTGATCTCGGCGATATACATATATGCATTGGCAATTTCACCGAATTTGAGCCCTATTTTCGGCCAATTCCATTGTTCCATTGTTCCAGTCGACCAAACTCACAGCTATTTCTTTAGAACTCCATTTGTTCTATCGATTGAGTACAAGAAACCACCAATTTACCGATTTCAACTACCCAATAAAGTGGTCAGAAATTGGCAGTTTGGCCAATTTCATGCAAAATAAAAGAAGTTGTTAATATCAAAATAGGGTCCAAAATAAACAATGCAGACATTCCTGGCACTAAAATAAGATGTTATCTGTTCATTAATCACGTCTTTAGGCCCCTCTTGTATTACTCTTGCTTTCTATTTTTATTTTTTATTCACAAAAAATAGAAGATTTACCGTTATGCAGACTATTGCATTATTGTAAAAATGGTTTAAATAATATCAGTGCCCTTGTGAAACAATATTAGACTCACCAGTTGATGTGTATTGGACACGTGGTGTGATTTGTTTACTCTTGAACATTGGCAAAAATCGAACATTTCCCCTACTTTGAGCTCAATTTCAAGGTCGTTTTAATCATGAAACTAATCAAAATCATCTCTATTTCTGTAGTATGTTTTCCATTCTATCAAATGAGACCACGAAAAAGAGAATACACCCATAAATACTATACGAAAATACATCTCAAAGTCGGCGTTTTAATCCAAAAACACGGTCGGAGTTTTTTTTTCTCATTATGCACTGCGTACTGCAGGATTTTTTTTATACAGCGCACACTGACCACACAGACCCATTCTCTCATATGTGGGCTTACCAGCTTTCTCCCGCTTGATTTGAAGCCGCTAGAATTTTTTAATATATATACGTCCGAAACAGTGGCTCCTAAGACGTATATATACGACCAAAACAGTCAAAGGGTTAAGGTCCTCTTCACTGCTTCTCTTGTATATATTCTCTACTGAGGTTCATTTGTGCCATGGCTACACAAGTTGAACCCATCCTTATTTACCAGGATGGACCGAAATGTTATAGGTTTCCTTTCCTAAGTTTGGATTTTTGTGAATTGTTCCAGGCACGTTAATGTGACTTTAATTATTCAGTTCTACTTATAGTAGTAGTGGAGACAGTCATATTCTAGAGGAGCACTGCAATGAGGCTAGCGCCGCCTGGTTGAATCCTCCCTCATACACAACTTTCCCTGTATGAATCGTAGCCCTGGCTTTGTCTCTGTTGATGCTTTCCTCTCTCATTACATTGTTAAATGCTCTAAACTTCAGAACACCCGTGACTTAACCTGATTCCTTCCCCTTTCATCTCTTCCCTCTTCTCTTTTTTTTCTCCTATGGGTTTTCCTTTCTTTTCTTTTGCCTTGTATTTGTCCTTTATTTTATTCTCCTTTCCTCCCTCTGTGTTCTCGTCCCACCCTTGCGGGCCGCCAGTTCTACTTATATTATATTCTTGTATGTCACAGTACCTACACTTTAAAGGCTGCGTTTGGTATATTGGCAGTTTGGAGGGACATCTAAACTCTCATATCTGAGCGCCTCTGATTATGTATTGAGTGATGGTGAAAGTGTTGAACGATAAAAGTTTTTTCTTTCCTTTTGGGTCACCCTGCCTCGGTGGGAGACGGCCAGCATGTTAGAAAAACGTTACCAGCCATAATACAACCTTTTTTACAGAAACATTTGTGCATTTTTTTTTTAACCCTTGACTGTTTCGGTCGTATATATACGTCTTACGAGCCAGTGTTTCAGACATATATACAGTGGACCCCCGGTTTTCGTGATTTTTTCGTTCCAGAATGCTGTTCAAGTGCCATTACCAAACGAATTTATTCCCATAAGGAATAATATAAATTAGACTAGTCCTTTTAGACCCCCAAAAATACACTTACAAAAGCACTTACAAAAATACACCTACATAATTGTTCGAGTTTGGAGCATCACGAACACCGGGGGTCCACTGTATACTCAAAAATTCTAGCGGCTTCAAATCAAGCGGAAGAAAGCTGGTAGGCCCACATATGAGAGAATGGGTCTGTGTGGTCAGTGTGCGCTGTATAAAAAAAATCCTGCAGCACGCAGTGCATAATGAGAAAAAAAAACTCCGACCGTGTTTTTGGATTAAAACGCCGACTTTGAGGTGTATTTTCATATAGTATTTATGGTTGTATTCTCTTTTTCGTGGTCTCATTTGATAGAATGGAAAACATAACATATTACAGAAATAGAGATGATTTAGATTAGTTTCATAATAAAAATGACCTTGAAATTGAGCTCAAAGTAGTGGAAATGTTCGATTTTTGCCAATGTTCAAATCACGCCATGCGTCCAATGCACGTCAACTGGTGAGTCTAATATTCTTTCACAAGTGCACTGATGTTATTTATACCATTTTTACAATAATGCAGTAGTCTACATAACAGTAAATCTTCTATTTTTTGTGTGAATAAAAAATCAAAATAGAAAGCAAGAGTAATATAAGAGGGGCCTAAAGACATGACTAATGAACAGAGAATATCTTATTTTAGTGCCAGGAATGTCTGCATTGTTTATTCTGGACCCTATTTTGAAATTGACATCTTTTTTATTTTGCATGAAATTGGCCAAATTGCCAATTTCTGACCACTTTATTGGGTAGTTGAAATCAGTAAATTGGTGGTTTCTTGTACTCAATCGATAGAACAAATGGAGTTCTAAAGAAATAGCTATGAGTTTGGTCGACTGTAACAATGGAATTGGCTGAAAATAGGGCTCAAAGTCGGCGAAATCACTGATGCGTATATATCGCCGACATCGCTAACTTCGCGAGAGCGTAATTCCATATGTTTTCCATCAAATATCTTACTTTTGGTGTCATTACCATCGGGAAATGATTCTATCATTTCATAAGAATTTTTTTTGTTTTTTTTCCAAAATTTTGCGACATAGAATGATAGTTTTAGAATGGGGCCTCCGACTGTCAAAGGGTTAAAAGATCATCTTATATAGTGGACCCTCAGTTTTCGTTGAAAATTCTCTCCAGAATGCTGTTCGAGTGCCGTTACCGAACAAATTTGTTCCCATAAGGACAAATGTAAATTAGATTTGTCGTTTCAGACCCCCAAAAATACACTTACAAAAGCTCTTACAAAAATACACTTACATAATTGTTCGAGTTTAGAGGTGAACGAAAACCGAGGGTCCACTGTATCTTGTATTGTAGGGTAATGTACAGTGGACCCCCGGAGTTCACGATTAATCCATTCCAGAGGGCACTCCGAACACCGGATATAACGAACTCTGAATCTATTTTCCCCATAAGAAATAATGGAAATAAAATTAATCCGTTCCAGACACCCAAAAGTATTAAAATAAATTCTTTTTGTACAACAAATATACATTAAATTACACAGAAAACAATGAGACATAAGAAATAAACAGTAATAACATGTCACTTACCTTTATTGAAGAGTTGTTGATGTGTGGAAGACGGGAGGAGGGGAGAGGATGGAGGAGTTGCTAGTGTTTGCAAGGGGAATCCCCTTCCATTAACACTTCAGGTACCAAGTTCTTTTCTGGAGTTACTGGTCTTTTTCTTTTAATGCCACTAGGACCAGGTTGAGAGTCACTTGACCCCTGTCTGATAAAATAACTGTCCAGGGAGCTCTGTATCTGGCGTTCCTTTAAAACAGCCCTGAAGTGGGACACCAGTCTCATTGTACGTGTTGCTAGCACAGGCTGCAACAGCTTTTTTAGGGTGATAATGCTCCATAAATCTTTGCAAGTCACTCCACTTGGCACACATCTCCTTAATCTTTGAAGAAGGCAATGTCCTCCATAGGCTTTGCCATAGGCTTTGCCATACTGCCTGGCCAGCTCAGTGACACGAAATCCACTTTCATATTTTGCAATGATCTCTTTTTTCAGTTCTACCATATTTCTGACATTCTTTACCACAGGCCTGGCACTAGGAGCTTTCTTGGGGCCCATGGTGGCTTATTTAGCAGTTGCAAGCACTAAAAACACTGGAATAATGCCAAAATGTATGGTATGAATGGGTGGGAATGTGTGGGTGGCGCTCACTCGCTGGTAAACAATGGCACACTGACTCAATGGAGTGTCGGGCCCGCTCAGGCCACGCATACCCGTCTGGGACGAATCACGAACTCCGAGCGGATCCAGGAACACCGAACTAATATTTTTCCGAAAAAATATCATGAACTCCGAATTTTACGAACTCCGGGAGTCCACTGTATAGTATTTTTTTTTATTTTTTTTAATATTCATTGTAATGTTTCAGGCTTCAGTTGACCTGGACACTCGGGGTATAACACTTCAAGACATTATATCTCGAGCGCAAATCCAGATGAAACGGCCTCCACAAAGAGCTATTATGTCACCTCTAACACTTGAAAAACCCAAGAAAAAAATTAAAGTCAAAAAAGAATCCTCATCCATACTGGTCTCTTCCACTCACTTGGATCTTCCCATGACCATAAAAACTGAGCTTGCGAGCGATTCAGAATCGTCATCGTCTTCATCTTCGTCCTCGTCGGTCAGTGACTCTGAAGAAATTGAAATAAAGAAGGAAGCACCAGTTGTCTCTCCATCCATTAAAAAGAGGTATAGTAAAGTACAGTAGCACTTTTCTTGAAGATTTTTTGGATTTTAATTTTTGTTTCAACAAACTGGCCATATCATACCGAGGCAGGGTGACCCGTAAAGAAAAACAAAAGATTTTCTTTTCGGGTAATCTGTATAAATTACTAAATTTAAAAAGAAAAATGAAATTTTTTCCCTTTAAACTTAGTAATATATACAGGAGAAGGGGTCACTAGCCCCTTGCTCCCGGCATTTTAGTCGCCTCTTATGATACACATGGCTTATGGAGGAAGAATTCTGTTCCACTTCCCCATGGAGATATAGAATTGTTTGACTGGATGAATTTCATGAGTATTGTGATGGTGTGAATGATGAAAGTTTTTTTTTTTAGGGGGGTCACCCTGCCTTGGTGGGAGGCAGCCAGCATGTTTAAAAAAAAAAAAAGCACTTGGAACAATTATTTTTTCACTGGTTCTTTTGCATATTGTGATGTCACTTTCTTACTGTGACCTTATTGCATACAGTATTTTTATCTGTTGTTTTCAAACTAAGATTCATTTGTTATTTGCTGGATTTTATTTAAACACCAGAGAACTATGGTGGTTAAATTAATGTATAAAAAAAAAACTTGCTTTTGTAGAATTTAAGATTGTGTATTGTGTAGTGATGTGCTGTGTTATTATAGTGTTCCCTGCATCTTGGTTACTATATAGGATTGGTGCTAAAGGTGTTAAGATCAAGTTAGAGCCTCTGGAATCCTCAACTCCGAGCGAAGATATTGATATTGGAGGACTTGGAGTGGAGCCTTTGGTGAAGGAAGAGGAGGAGCAGCATCAACAGCAGCAGCAGCATCATCAGCAGCAGCAACAGCAGCAGCAACAACAACTGAAACTGGAGATCAAGGAGGAACCAATGGAGGATCAAGTAACTGCTGCAATAGAAACGTCATCCGAGTTAACAGCAGCACTTGAGAGTATTGGGTAAGTGAACTTTTGAAGAATTAGACACTTGTGCATTATTTGGCAATCTTTAATAATAATAATAAATGTCTAAAGGCAGTGTGTAGTGTAAATATTATGCAGAGAATTCGTAGTGTGGAAATTAAGAGGTGGTGTGGAGTTACAAAAAGTATTAGTCAGAGGGCCGAAGAGGGGTTGTTGAGGTGGTTTGGTCATTTGGAGAGACTGGAACAAAGTAGATTAGTAGAATGACTTGGAGAGCGTATAAATCTATAGGGGAAGGAAGGCGGGGTAGGGGTCGTCCTAGGAGAGGTTGGAGGGAGGGGGTAAAGGAGGTTTGGTGGGGAAGGGGCTTGGGCTTCCAGCAAGTGTGCGTGAGCGTGTTAGATAGGAGTGAATGGAGACGAATGGTTTTTGGGACCTGATGAGCTGTTGGAGTTTGAGCAGGGCAATATTTTGTCAAGGGATTCATGGAAACTGGTTAGCCGGACTTGAGTCCTAGAAATGGGACTTTAAAGGAGGGGTTTGGAATATTGGCAGTTTGGAGGGACTTCTAAACTGTCGTATCTGAGCGCCTCTGCGAAGACAGTGATGGTGAAAGTGTTGAATGATGATGAAAGTTTTTTTTCTTTTTGGGTCACCCTGCCTCAGTGGGAAACGGCTGACGTGTTAAAAAACAACAACAACAAAAACATGCAAGTGTAGTGTAACCAAAGTGTAAGTAGAAGTAACAAGACGTACCTGAAATCCAGCAATCCTGCCATCATGTAAAACAATTACAAGCCTTCCATTTTACACTCGCTTGGCAGGATGGTAGTACCTCCCTGGGTGGTTGCTGTCTACCAACCTACTACCTAAGACTTGCACACTTGTGTCAGCAATATTCCTGATATCTGTTTGTAGCAGGGTGAATTGTCTTGGACCATGGATGTTGATACAATGTTCTATTATTGTGTCCATAGCTTTCCCTGCTTTTCACTGGGTCTTATTTACACTTCCAGTCTTGTCTCTCACTCATTTTTGTAACACATTCCATTCATTTATATATAAAAGTACAAGCACCACTATTCTTGGATGTATCTTTCCTCTTTCATTCTGTGAATTACCTTGGCCTGAATACACTAGAACTATCTGCTAATTCACCTACGTATTCCTAATTATCTAAATTTTTACTTTCCCCCTACTTTGCTTCTTTCCACTGTACCAGCTACTTCTGCCTTCACACAGGCTACTCCATATCTCTAATAATAAAAAAAAAAAAAGGTGGGATTGATTTATACTTCACTCTCCAGTAGCTTTGTCAACCATAACGGCTTGACAAAGCTCCTGGAGAGTGAAATGTTGCCACAATAAAATGTCACATTAGTTGCACTTGTGTCCTTTTACCTAACATATTGTCGTAATTCTACCAACATTATTACAGATTACTATTTTACATAATAGAATAATGCAAATATTTTACAGCTTATACATCAATAGAAAATGGATAGATTTAAGAACTCTTGGAAAACATAGTTAAAATTCTTTGCAGGATTTACATTTTGCGTGCATGTTACTGGCAGTAAGAATAAAGACATTGTATTGCTCTGCAGTGCGTGTATTGCTCCTGAGCTGACTCAAGAGACCCACATCTGCTTCTTCAGCCTCATCAGAGATATAATATGTTCTACTGGGGAGCAGAGGATGACTCGGGCCCAGCTAGAGTCTAGTATTAGAGTGTGGCAGGAGTCTGCTATCTCTCCGCTCAATGAGTGGTACTCTCTTGTGCCATCTTGGGTTAATATTCTCCCCTCGGCAATTAATTTTCTTTGTGGACATTTTACAGGTGAGTATCATAAGTGTAGGAATGTGTATGTGTATACTTACCCATATAGAGGCTTTGCTCTTAACCCCATCCCTCTAACTTTCCCTGTGCCAGATTCACTTCTCCTACAGTTAGGTTTCTTGGCTTTCTGTTTGATTGCCGGGTGTCCTGGAAACCTCACATTACCTCCCTGAGAGCAACTTGCCATAACCAGCTGAACCTCCTTAAAACACTTCCTCATCCTGTGAGGCTGATAGGTGAACTCTCGTTCGTCTTCACTCTGCCCTAATCCTATTGAAACTAGGTGGAGCCTATTGTGCTTGCTCTTAGAACACTATATGGAGCCTGCCTTCATAACTCTTCCTGACCATGCTGAGGCTGGAGAAATATTTCCTGACATCCCTGTGGCTCATCTGTGTTTTCATCTTCCAGCTTTGTCCCCAGGTATCTGCTTCTCACCTCTCAAACAGCATATCAACTCTTCTTGTGTGCTTTGTATTTTATCATCATATCTTCCCTGGATCCTCTGTCCTCCATTGTCGTTAGATCCAGTTCCTTTAGCCACTCCTTGTAGCTTATATCCCTTAGTTCTGGAACAAGCTTCGTAGAATACTTCTTCACTTTCTTCAGTTTCCTAGCGTGATTTTTTAGGTGTTGGTTCCATGATGCTGTTGCAAACTCCAAGATGAGCCAGACATGTTTTTTAAAGGGATCATAATGATTCTTTTGTTAAGATTCCTGAAGACCACTCTTATATTTGCCAGACAAGCAAGTGCAAGGGAGATGTGCAAGACACTGCAGTGATACCACTGAGTGCAAGGGAGTGTGCAAGACTCTGCAGTGATACCACTGGGTGCAAGGGAGTGTGCAAGACACTGCAGTGATACCACTGAGTGCAAGGGAGTGTGCAAGACACTGCAGTGATACCACTGAGTGCAAGGGAGAGTGCAAGACACTGCAGTGATACCACTGAGTGCAAGGGAGTGTGCAAGACACTGCAGTGATACCACTGAGTGCAAAGGAGTGTGCAAGACACTGCAGTGATACACTGAGTGCAAGGGAGTGTGCAAGACACTGCAGTGATACCACTGAGTGCAAGGGAGGTATGCAAGACACTGCAGTGATACCACTGAGTGCAAGGGAGGTATGCAAGACACTGCAGTGATACCACTGAGTGCAAGGGAGGTATGCAAGACACTGCAGTGATACCACTGAGTCAAGGGAGGTTGCAAGACACTGCAGTTTATACCACTGAGTGCAAGGAGGTGGGCAAGAACTGCAGTGATACCACTGAGTGCAAGGGAGGTGGGCAAGACACTGCAGTGATACCACTGAGTGCAAGGGAGGTGGGCAAGACACTGCAGTGATACCACTGAGTGCAAGGGAGGTGGGCAAGACACTGCAGTGATACCACTGAGTGCAAGGGAGGTGGGCAAGACACTGCAGTGATACCACTGAGTGCAAGGGAGGTGGGCAAGACACTGCAGTGATACCACTGAGTGCAAGGGAGGTGGGCAAGACACTGCAGTGATACCACTGAGTGCAAGGGAGGTGGGCAAGACACTGCAGTGATACCACTGAGTGCAAGGGAGGTGGGCAAGACACTGCAGTGATACCACTGAGTGCAAGGGAGGTGGGCAGGACACTGCAGTGATACCACTGAGTGCAAGGGAGGTGGGCAAGACACTGCAGTGATACCACTGAGTGCAAGGGAGGTGGGCAAGACACTGCAGTGATACCACTGAGTGCAAGGGAGGTGGGCAAGACACTGCAGTGATACCACTGAGTGCAAGGGAGGTGGGCAAGACACTGCAGTGATACCACTGAGTGCAAGGGAGGTGGGCAAGACACTGCAGTGATACCACTGAGTGCAAGGGAGGTGGGCAAGACACTGCAGTGATACCACTGAGTGCAAGGGAGGTGGGCAAGACACTGCAGTGATACCACTGAGTGCAAGGGAGGTGGGCAAGACACTGCAGTGATACCACTGAGTGCAAGGGAGGTGGGCAAGACACTGCAGTGATACCACTGAGTGCAAGGGAGGTGGGCAAGACACTGCAGTGATACCACTGAGTGCAAGGGAGGTGGGCAAGACACTGCAGTGATACCACTGAGTGCAAGGGAGGTGGGCAAGACACTGCAGTGATACCACTGAGTGCAAGGGAGGTGGGCAAGACACTGCAGTGATACCACTGAGTGCAAGGGAGGTGGGCAAGACACTGCAGTGATACCACTGAGTGCAAGGGAGGTGGGCAAGACACTGCAGTGATACCACTGAGTGCAAGGGAGGTGGGCAAGACACTGCAGTGACACCACTGAGTGCAAGGGAGGTGGGCAAGACACTGCAGTGACACCACTGAGTGCAAGGGAGGTGGGCAAGACACTGCAGTGACACCACTGATGCAAGGGAGGTGGGCAAGACACTGCAGTGACACCACTGAGTGCAAGGGAGGTGGGCAAGACACTGCAGTGACACCACTGAGTGCAAGGGAGGTGGGCAAGACACTGCAGTGACACCACTGAGTGCAAGGGAGGTGGGCAAGACACTGCAGTGACACCACTGAGTGCAAGGGAGGTGGGCAAGACACTGCAGTGACACCACTGAGTGCAAGGGAGGTGGGCAAGACACTGCAGTGACACCACTGAGTGCAAGGGAGGTGGGCAAGACACTGCAGTGACACCACTGAGTGCAAGGGAGTGTGCAAGACACTGCAGTGATACCACTGAGTGCAAGGGAGGTGGGCAAGACACTGCAGTGATACCACTGAGTGCAAGGGAGTGTGCAAGACACTGCAGTGATACCACTGAGTGCAAGGGAGGTGGGCAAGACACTGCAGTGATACCACTGAGTGCAAGGGAGATTTCATATCCTTGAATAAAGTTCAATAATCCTCAGCTTAGGGAGGCCAGGTAGAGTTAATGATATATAGAAAGGTCTTTTGCACATAAGGGTTTGCTTTACATTTTTGCTTACAATTAATCCATATGCAAGATTTCAGGTACATCTTGGTACTTCTACTTACACTTAGGTCACACTACACATTCATGTACAAGCATATATATACACACCCCTCTGGGATTTCTTCTATTTTCTTACTAGTTCTTGTTCTTATTTCCTCTTATCTCCATGGGGAAGTGGAACAGAATTCTTCCTCTGTAAGCCATGCGTGTCATAAGAGGCGACTAAAATGCCGGGAGCAAGGGGCTAGTAACCCCTTCTCCTGTATATAGTACTAAATGTAAAAGGAGAAACTTTCGTTTTTCCTTTTGGGCCACTCTCCCTCGGTGGGAAACGGCCGACGTGTTGAAAGAAGAAGAATTAATCCATCAAATCTAGACAAGGCCAGTTGTACTAGAAGACTAACATGTTCATATAGTACGTAGAATGAAGAGAAGAAATTATTTATTGTTACAGATGTTCAACCTGCCGACTTTGTACCTTACATAGAATACAAGAGTATGCTTCGAGTATATCAGTGGATTGGTGCTGGACGAGACAGTGATGGACACTTAGAGCCCCTTGCTCAGTTTTGGCTGGCCAATAAGTGAGTATTAAATATGTTTGATTTTTTTTTAGTTTTAATATACGTATACGTACAATATTAGCATGATGTAATTATTGAAGATGGGAGACCACAAGCAAAGCTTTCCTCCTGTAGTTACAAATAGGAACATTATGTAACTACATAATGTACAATAAGTACATAATGTACTTATGATACACAACCCACACACAGGAGAAAGAAACTTATGATGACATTTTGGCCCAACGGACCATTAATTAGTCACTAGTCGGTGGTCCAAGTTGGACCATTGACTAGTCACTAGTCAATGGTCCAAATTTTGTTTAAGCTTCTCCTACGTGTGGATTATTTGTATATTGTTCCAGTTATGGCATTGTGCCTTTTTATTGTTTTCTTCCTGTTTGGAAGTGGAGTCCCTGAAAAATGTTTTGTTACAGCAGATTGTCTTGTGATTTCAAGCTAGTTGTTTGCATTGCAAACAAAATTTATGCATAATTGTTTGAGATTTTTGCATGTGAATAACTTAGCAATATGTTGTGAGGTGAGTAGATGTTTTTGATTCTTATAGTAGCAGTGTTAAGAAATACGTAGCCCGGAACCTAACCTGCTGTACAAGTGGGGCCCTACAGGAGCCTGGAACCTAACCTGCTGTATAAGTGGGGCCCTACAGTAGCCCGGAACCTAACCTAACCTGTATAAGTGGGGCTCTACAGTAGCCCTAAACCTAACCTACTGTATAAGTGGGGCCCTACAGTAGCCTGGAACCTAACCTGCTGTATAAGTGGGGCCCTACAGTAGCCCGGAACCTAACCTAACCTGTATAAGTGGGGCCCTACAGTAGCCCGGAACCTAACCTCCTGTATAAGTGGGGCCCAACAGTAGTCCAGAACCTAACCTCCTGTAAAGGGGGCCTACAGTAGCCTGGAACCAACCTCATGTATAAACAGGGCCCACTTCTAGTTTAAGTATCCCCTGTAAGAATATCACGAGGACAGTAGTGGCTTGTTTAATTATAACAAATGGACAGTTTAATGGCACTCTTCTTCTCTCTTACAGATCATCTATGAGTAGTGAGTGGATAGAAGATGACATTTTAGGATCTAGGTTAGAAAGTGAGGAGAGTGACATCATTCCACCCCCAAGATGCTATACTTCATGGACTGTGCAACCTGCCACGGACTCGGAGAAAGACATGTATCGAGCACAAGAGAAACTCAGATATGAGAAGCCACATAAAGCATATACATTCAGGTAAGACCAGTGCGAAGTTGCACTGTAGTTTCCATCATATAAGATGGGAGTCTTGCAGGAGGAAAGTACAGTGCCTGCACTCTGAGGATGTTGCAGTTTTGAGGGCTATCTGAACTGTGAATGAGGTCTGCAGTCTCTGTCCTGCAACTCTGTACTCTGTATCTGGTCTTCTTTGCCCCTTCTCCAGTCTTCATGACCATTTGTTGTGGTTGATTTGAAGTATTCACTTATCATTTAATCACTATCTTGCCCTTCTGACAAGATAGTGATTGAATAAGTGATTTTTTTTTTTTTTTTTTCAACAAGTCGGCCGTCTCCACCGAGGCAGGGTGACCCAAAAGAAAGAAAATCCCCAAAAAGAAAAAACTTTCATCATCATTCAACACTTTCACCACACTCATACATAATCACTGTCTTGCAGAGGAGCTCAGATACTACAGCTGAGAAAAGTCCCTCCCAGCTGTCACTATCTCAGACCCCTCCTTTAAAGTGCAGGCATTGTACTTCCATTTCCAGGACTCAAGTCCAACTAAATCAATTAACTGGTTTCCCTGAATCCCTTCACACAATGTTACCCTGCTCACACTCCAACAGATCGTCATGTCCCAAAAACCATTCGTCTCCATTCACTCCTATCTAACACGCTCACACATGCTTGCTGGAAGTCCAAGCCCCTCGCCCACAAAACCTCCTTTACCCCTTCCCTCCAACCTTTTCTAGGACGACCCCTACCCGCCTTCCTTCCCCTACAGATTTATACGCTCTCCAAGTCATTCTACTTTGATCCATTCTCTCTAAATGACCAAACCACCTCAACAACCCCTCTTCAGCCCTCTGACAAATACTTTTAGTAACTCCACACCTTCTCCTAATTTCCACATTCCGAATTTTCTGCATAATATTTACACCACACATTGCCC